>JAOWBC010001714.1:13603993-13614573 GCA_028566105.1 Hypoplectrus providencianus
TATTTTTGATGATCTAATATACTTTATATCTTTGACAGCATACTATAGGATGCCTTTTCCATTTTTTTCATTTTTATTTTCATGGCATGCTGCATTATGACAATGTCTGGACCAATTAACTCCTTAGATCATTTTATGCCTATTTTATAACAATATATAATAAAACCCATAAAACTGAATTAGCTGCAGCCTCTGGAAGAAGTGCTAAGGGGTTTATATAACAGAGGCATTCATCTAAAACAACAAAACACTCACAGGAAACATTTTATCGAACAAATAGTACTGATACTAGACAGAAGTATTCTTTATAATTGAGAAAGCAGTTTTAGGTGACCCAGTTGACTGTTAGTTTACAGTAGCTTCACCCTCATTCACTTTATAACATCTCGCAGCCTGTGTACAGTGTTTTAAACTCAGATCCTGCTGATTTAACATTTTCCACCAGTGGAAAAGCCCATTCTGTTACATTATTTTTCTCCTAATTGCTTTAACGAGTAACTTAGGCTTGTCTAATGTGAATTTCCACATGGCAAAGAGAGCAGCAGTTGTAGTGCTTAGACACTGTGCAGCGACAGCCACAATCGCTATGTGTAATTTAGCAGCGGGGGACAATGAGCCAATCTCGCAGGAAAGCATATACTCCCAATTTAAAATCAATCAAGATGTATTTGGTTTTTTAGGACCTCCACTTGAGCTGTGCTGTAAATAAGAGCTAGGTTTCCAAAGCGCACAATTGTTGTCTGCCTGCGCGGGGGGTCATTTTAAACCCACTGATGGATTCACAGCACATTTCACTGCAAAGTTTCACACACATTTTGACACTAATATGCCCCATTTTTCCTAATCATTTTGCCGCTGCACTGCAAGTAATTAGGTATAATTATGTCAGTGGATGATTTCTCGCCATTTATTGAAGAACTGACTTACAAGCAATCATTAGCAGCAGCATGGTTTTAAATACTTGAAAGAAAAACAAGTGGCACATGCAGGGACAGAAAAGTTATGGTGTTGGAATTTGTAATCCAATTATCTTATTCTAGTGAATAAAACACTGTGCTGTGGTTGCCTATGATTTTCTGTCTCCAACCACGGAGGACTTACTAAATGCCTTCAATCTTCCCCGCTCACTCTCCTCTCTGCAAATTAATTTATGGTCTAATTACAGGACAAGCCTCTAGATATGAAGGAACACAAATCACTGGTCCTTACCAGATGGCAGAAAAACGGCACAGGATAATTGAAAATCTAGAAGTGGATCAATATTTAGAAGCCCAAGGTTACACCAAGTATGACAATACTATTAACATGGAAATATGATACATTACATCCAAAGGCAAATTGGTGTTATTTGATGGTGGATGAGCGCTGACTGATGCTTAAAACACTGGCTTCTAATAACTTTTTTTGTTTCTGTCTCACAGGTAAACCACTCCCATTCACCCTTAGATGATTAAAAAACGCACAGTTGCAGTGTCATGTGCATGCCTGCAGCTGTATGTGCACACTTACACACATGCAGGCTGCCGGCCAGGGGTGTGTGGTTCACTTCTGGAGGTCCCGTTTCTGCCAAAATGTGCCATGAAGCCTCAAAGCCCCTCTGGCCCACCCCACCCTCCTCTAGCATTTACCTCTGGCCTGTTAAAAATGATATCAGCTCATGGAGGGCAAGCATTAGCATTTGCATTTTATTGGAAGCACAGAGATTTAGAGCAGAGGATATATCAGCTCTGAGCAGACAGAATTAGTTAACAATGCATTACCTGCCTTTTATGGCAGCTATAACTCTTTCCCCTGGTGGGGAGAGGAGATGAAGGGAGGAGAGGGGGGTGAAGGGGAAACACAGCCAGCAGAGGGTTGGCGGGGAGAGCCGTGGCGCAGTAGAGGGGGCATTTAGAACGGAGAAGCTTTGTCTATGGGGCTTTACTGCACATTAAGTGTGATAGCCACCCAAATTAGAGCATCACAACGCAATCACCTTCACACAGATCGGTGCACTGTGCGGAGAAATGATGCGCCAGTCATCACTGCAGACTTTTTTTTTTTCAATCTGGTTGCAACAAGAAAATGGAGACACAGCTGTTGGGCAGCTGTGCCTACATGATCACAGCGCGAGGAAAGGCCACATCAAATTACAGCGGCCTCTGTGATACTCATGACTTACAACACTTTGAAGGCATTTTTCACACTTTCTCTGGGACACTTACAGAACACTACAAATCTTTCTCTCCTTTCGTATGTACAATATAATAGTACTTTGTGCCATGCGTTTGTGTTATCTGTATGAGCGCACATTTGTTTGTTTGCTGTTTTAGTGGTATCCTTGAACAAGCTGTGTAACACTGATGAGGCCCACTGCAGCAGTCCCTGCCCTCGCCACAGCTCCCCCGACACCCATTTGGTGTAATGTGCTGCAAGACGACCCACCTCTGCCGTGGGCAGTACCCCGAGGAACTCATTTGCACTAGAAGTTACTGGTACAGAAGGGACTTGGGTTTGAAGTGCTGGGGGCTGCTGCTAATAAATAATTATATACATTTACACCAAACATGTAACTACACAATGCATTCCCTCCACTGAGACTTAGGACAGACTTTGCAAGACACTCTTTCCAATTTATGAATACAGCATAAATATACTAAAATGTGCAAGAAGCATGCATCTTAAAAAATTGACTATTTTTTGCCACACATTCTTCAGTACACATGCATTTCTTGCACGAGGCTTGAATCAGATTTTCCTCATTTAGATTTTTAGCATCGATGCAGCTTCACTCTGCACGCCCGTTGACCACGCACCAGAACTGCCTCTACATCTGTATTTGCCACACACATCCACACGCAGCGCTCCCATGAGTGCCACTGTGGCTTTCCCAACCAAACCTACTGGCCGGGGTTTGTCAGCAGACAGCTCCAGGCTCCATAAAACAGCCTGCTGCTCGCTCCCTTTGCCCAGCTTAATGGTCCCAGGGGCTGGAAATTTACTAGTGACCTTTGCATTCCATTTGGAGTGTAAAAGCCTTTTTGCTAGGAAAATTCCATCACTTTAGACGTAGCTGAGCAGCACTTTGTGTGTGTGTGTGTGTGTGTGTGTGTGTGTGTGTGTATGTGTGTGTAAGAAAGAGAGAGAGTCACTATAAAAGGCAGAAAGGAAGAAAAAGAGGGTGGCGAGAGAAGAACAAGGATTACACTCAACCTTTACTGCAGTTTATTACTGATATTGCAGAAGGTCCCCCATTGCAGAGACACTATTCTATATATTATATTAAACAACCAATTTCCTGTTTTGGTCGTGGTGGCTGGATCGTGACATAAAGTCTAGCTTTTTGCTCCCCCCGTGTTTTCATTAAGAATAAGAAAACTTTTTACTCTATGCATTACATATTCTGTGTGCTGGGTTTGTTATTCAAGCTTTGTGGTGTTTGCACTTACTGATCTTTTTTTTTTTTTTTATGGCTGCATTATTGCATCAAATGAAAGTGGGGTGCCTCTGTAGCCCTGGGGCTCAAAGGCGCCGACCATGCATGAACCATAATGTCTTCAGTTCACATCTGGCCGTGGGCCTTAGTTGCATGTCATTCTCAATATCCTTCTTTCAGTCTCCATTCATTTTCTATGGATTGCTATCTGTTTCTAATTAAGGCATAAAATGCAATAACAAAAAATGCTCCCATGAAATGAAAGTATGTATTCATCTATAGTTTGTGGGATCCTTTTATTACATTTTTTCTTCTTCTGTGTATTTGTTATGCTATGGACCCCCCAGGAGTTGTAAAGTCTCACAGGAGAATTGAACTCTGTATTTTTATTTTTAATCCGATACACATTTCAGCCTGTCATATTGTACATGGTGTCTCTAAAAGCTCCATGTGAATTCCAGATAAATCTGCCATCTTCACTGCACAACTTGAGTGTTGAAACTACAGCAGGGTCCAGCAAACGTTAAAATAACAATTACTCAGCCGCCAATTGAAGTCCAGGAGAAAGCTGTGAAATGACATTCATTTTTCCCTGTCGAAAAGATGCATAATATTCTATACAGTCTTCTCTGGAAAAAGTAACCAATGAGTTATAGTTTGTGTGTTTAAGTGTTTGAACTGTGAATGACTTGCATAAAAATGGAGTTGACTTTTGAATTGGTGTTATTCAATAGCGCCATCTGCTGTGTGAGAGCAGCCGATGCTCCTCTAACAAATCTTTGGTCTCATATTTGTGACTTACGTTTATTTACCTTCTTTATCCAAATGTTGAGGTAGGATTTAGTGTTGTTTATCCAAAAGCTTTCAAATCAAATTAGTCATTTTTTTTTAATTTCCAAGCTCTCATTAATGTAGTCAGAGATTAAAATGATTCTTTCTGCAGGAAGTGCATTCAAAACCTAAAACAAAAGCCAACTGACAGCAACTTTAACATTGAAAATGTTTATTAAAGGGTGCTACTGTACACATATTTGTAACATTTAGTTGACACAAGAAATAGTCTACTTTTTAAAAATTCTGCACCGGCAAAAGCTGAGGAAAAAGCTCAAGGGTGTGAGAGGACAAATATTTGGAAGGAAATGATGCCAAAAGTATAATCTTAGTGATATAAAGGGAAAATAATTCATGTACTTGTGATTGCAATGGGAGAAGCTCACAGCCTCATTTACAATGCTGATCTGCAGCCACTAAATATTTGGTCCTAAGATTCCATGTTGGAGCACAGCAGATCAAACTACAAAATCTGATATCCATCTTTTGTGTAATCATTTACCTGAAGAACTGGAATACTTAAAACAGAATAATCAAAATACTCGCCACAATAAAGCCCAGGAAATGCATCATCCTATCGGAAACAGTTTTTAATGTTTCAACTTAACATGACAGTGATAAACAACAAATACTCCATCTGCGCAGTGGCTTTTTCAACCACTTTCAACCATTTAAAAAGAACCCAAACTATTAAAGTATTACTTAACAGATCAATAACACCATTAAAACTGCAGGGTTTTCATCATAGAGATTGGTCACACGGTCTGTAAGAGTTTCGTGTTATAACCACAAGGTGGCAGACCCCAGTAACTGATGATGAATGCTGGTTTTATTTAACGTGTTTACAGTGAAGATTGTCCAACTCTAATCTGTGAACATGAGACTGGTCCAAAGATAACACTGCAGTTTAAAAACAAAACCAAAAGGTTCAAAACAGAGCAAAATTTGTTTTATTTTCCTTTACTTGAGATACGATAGCTCAAAGAAAAACAACAAAAAAACCCACAACGTTCACATGTTAAAACTAGGAAATAAGAGACAAAAATGACATTTAAAAAAAAAATGAACAAGGATATCATCACTACATTATAAAGACATAATTGGCCGGTGTTTGCAAATAGAGTCGTTATATCCTGACGCACAGGACAAACTTAAAAATCTACAAGAGATAAAAAGTTTTAAAAAAAGGAAGTGATTATGCAGTCAGGAAAGTGCTGCGGTGGTTGCTTCCTGAATAATGATTCTACGGTTTTTATCCTCTGTGGTGTTAGTGGGTTCTTAAAGCAAAGAGGTGCACAGCCTATAAAAGACTTGATGATGAGGGTTGTGCACCTGCTATGGGACACGCTCATAGTTAACACAGCCTGCACCAACTCTGGCTCTCAAGACGAGGTTCAGAGTTTGAACAGATGGCCACATGTGCTCATGGATGCAACATACCTTACTGACACAATCGTATCCAGAAAGCACTAAAACATGATGTGTAAAAACATTACAAAGAAAGGTAAAGAATACAAAGACAGAACAGCAGAAACCCTCCCCAGTAGCATGTCACCCTTGTCCGCTCCAGCTTCCCCTCCTGTCTGATGGGATCCTTTATAGCAGTCTGGGGGCCTTGTGCTCCACTGGGGCATGGATGGAGATAACACGACTGTGTTTACTGTCTTTGTTTTACATGGTGAAGAGCAAGGATGGGGGGGGTTTGGGTGTGAAAAATGTCTGACTCAAGGTTCGTCCCTGCAGTGGAGGAGGTACGGTTTCCTCCTGAGGTGGTACACTCACGCACTGACCGCGTCCTTCTCCTTCTTGTCACTGTCTTCGTGCCAGGTGAGACGTTCCTCATAGAAGGCTATGACAATCTGTGGGCACTTGTGATTGGCGTCCTTAGCAAGAACGAGATCGGCCTCATCAGAGTCTTTCCTGCAGGAGAAAAAGATAAAAGTTGGCCTTTAAAAAAACGGCATGAACTGTGCATCTCCACTTAAGTTGGATATTCCAAATCAGTCTAATGAACCAGCAAACCTAAACAGGAACCAACAGTTACAGTACAGGGTATTTTTTCTTTTACATCTTAAGTATTTATACCAAAAGCAAATAAACAGACAAGTGTGTGGAAATTATTACAAAATGAGGAGTAGATACTGAAGTTGTTAGCCTCCTTATTGGAAAAACGATGCATATTTTAAGTATGTCAATGGATGTGAAGTTGTGTGTCAATGCAACTTAAAATAATGATTGTTTTTTCTTATTTTAAGGGAATTTCAGAATACATTTTGATCACCATATTGAAAGTAAATCCACTACTGGTACTATTTCTGTAACGGATGAGTTGGTTTGTAATTGTGTGTCCTTGCATGCTTGACACCAAAACGCATTAATAAAAAAATCATGCTTCCTGTAGGTGAACTGGCCAGATGGAGCTTGTGAATCTACTAAGGACTAACCAGGTTTACATTCATTTTCCTTTTTATATTCCTGTTCATTAAATAAATAAACAAATCACAGCTATCGTGCTACTGTTGCCTCAGTTTGAGCCAGCAAACAACCTGGAATGGAGCTTGACCGGGCATGAGTGACGAGGTAGCACACACATATATCCATCTAGCTAATATGTAATGACATAAAATTTTATGGTTCGGCTTACTGTTTGTATATGAACGGACAGCTAGGCTATTAGTGCTGCTAATGGGTAATTTGTCAGTCGCTATGTGGCACATTGAGAGCTGCCATTTAAGAGAATCATGCCACGACAAGCAGCAGTATAACAGATGGAAACTGATGCACACAACACCCACAGTCCAAAGAAAGGGGTGAAACATACAACCACAGGAGCACTGATACCAATTCTGTCAGAGGGAATGTGAATACCAAGTATCTGATAATGTATAAAGACAAAACCAGAAACCGTCACGAAGCACAACTAAGCTGGTCCTGACCATACAAAGGTAACTTAAAAATAGTAAAGCCTGACCTTAAAATGTCTTTTTTTTAAACTTATCATCTCTTATTTGTAACTAAAGTGGAAGATAGTCAGAGCCATTAAGGTCATAACTTTGTATCTGTAACATTTATTTTCAGAAGCAGAATATGAAGAAACTGTCTCTACATTGATTGCAATGCTGATAGTCAGAGCACATCTACCAGAGCAGTACTGAGCATGAACAAAGAGCGCATGTGCATACACGCTAAAGGCTGCACTTGTTCTAAACAATCAACATTAAATGTTTCTGCTGTCACAAAATAACATCCCTACAAAAATAACTCTAGTCAAAACAGATGGAAGATGCAAAAACTGCACAATTTTCAGATTAACATATCAAGACAACTTACCATTTCATAAGAAACATTAGGTCTCCACATGAGTCGGTTGCTCCAATGATCTTCTCCGGCTCAAGTCCTCTTTCAAAGCCACGTGCAACTAGAATGTCATCCTGTCAGACAAAGACAGAAGAAAATGTTTTAATATTGTGCAAAAAAAAAAAGTCAAAATGTCACAACCTACATGAGGAATTAGTTAAGAATGTATATAAATAACTGCAAAACTTACAACATACATCTGCAGTCATTCCACAATTCTACCATAGCATAGAAACACATCAGGTGATCTACCAGTTTCTGTGTTTTCTTGTCATACAGGGAATTAACTTAGAATAACTGCTAAACAGAAAAAATACAATTCTCCATTATTTCCTATCCTAATCCACTGAGTGAATATACATCTACTTTATGATACAGAAAAATAGGACACGCTTTGTATATCAGTGATAACATGCTCAAGTGTATCCTTGGATTGTACAAAAGGACAAGTTTCTCTCTCTTTAAAGATAAGAAACCCCATCAGCTGTTAATTACCATACTAATAACAGGTTTATAATTAACAGCTCAGCTATTGTATTTTCCCAAGAGAGGAAAGCCATTTTTGAAACCCCACAGTGCAGCACACAAAGTCTGAAGACGGCGTTCACTTCACAGATGCAAATGATCTGTATGAACTACAGTCCCTGCACATTACATACCTCCTTCTTCTTCTTGGGCTTGCTTCCACCCTCCTCGTCATCATCAGAGCTTCTCTTCTTCGAGCCGCTGGAGTCTTTTGAGCGGCTCAGTGGGGTTGTTTTGCTGGCCCCGCTGCTGGATGTCGAGCTTCCGCCACTGCTGCTGCTTTTCTTGTAGGTCTTCATGAATTCTGAAATAAGCTCGGGACAGTCCAGATTCTTCTCTGGCTCCCAGGTATTGTGCTTTCTGAGGAAGACCACAGCGCAGCAAGTCAGCAGCAGCATAACCATAACTAGGGATGTGTAAAACTTGCAAAACCAGTCATGCATTTCCCTTATATTTTGGCCATTACTAAAACTTAAAATGATGCAATTTACTTTTGTGAATGATGCTTCAGACTTGCAGTGAAGGCAGTGAATGTTAGTGGCTGCTTAGCTAATGCCAGCCACATTCCTGAACATAAAGGACAGTATCCTCATTTTCTATTTAGGTTCACCACCCCTTCAAATATCTCACGGAAACATAAAATAAATGGGATATTTAATTGTAGCCATTGTTGTTGATGTAGCATTAGCATTAGCATTTAATCCATGGTTAGCAGACTTCTAGGAAACAACTTACTCTGAATATCCTTTCCACTTCAGGAAAAACTCAACCCTGCCTTTCACCACCCTCCTGTCCAACACCTTCTCCACAACATATTCTTCATCTTCAGAGGATGAGGAGTCCTCCTCACGAGACTTTTTGCCCATAGCAAAGTTTGTTGCTGAACACTACGCTGTCGCAGGCCAATGGCACTTCCCTGGATATGAAAATGATAAGAGAAAAAAAAACGAACGTTAAGGAGAATATAGATACTAATCTTTAACGGATGTCCTCGGCTGTATAACATTAAGCAAACAAGAGGCACTTCCTGGATTTATAGTATCGCACATCAACAAATACGGCACATTGTCGTCCCTTCAATTTGCAACAGGCACGACAAACTGAAAAAAAAAGATGCTGGTCTAATTGGGATGCTACAGACCACTCCGTATTTGTCCACTCGCTCAGATACTTAAAGGATCGATACTGTTGCCAGAAAACTTAAGACGTGCACATAGGAATGAAGATATCATGTTGTGTTTGTTTGCTAACCGACTAGCTAACCAATGGACATGAAAGGCAAACTTGCTAAAGCAGCTAGCCTGGCAAGCTAACGCTTCAACAAGCTAATGAGAGCTAATGTTGGTACCAAAAACCACAAATGTTTAACGATCCTTTAAGCAGATGGGAGACACTTTGGTGTGTGTTAATAGTTTCCTTACCCTTTTGGATGCGTAGATCGACGCTTTGACCTGGTTACTTTGGCGACTGTTAGGTGTCTTTTGTGGATCTATATGTTTGCGAGGGCCAACGCTGGTGCTACTTTAGCATCTAGCCTGGATCCTATAAAGGTGCTGTGTGCTTGTCTGTGCGTAAAAAAGCGCGCGTTAAAGGCGCACAATGAATGTACCCGCCCCTCGCTCAGGACATGACCTACATTTCACTAGCTATTGTGCTCCTACACATGATTATATTGTCATTCTTCAGGTGATCAGAAGGATATTTCTTGTAATTTATTTGTATTGTATACCTACTGTCATAGAGGATCTACTATGGATATAACCGTGTATCTGTTACGCTAGTGAGGGGTGTATAGATTGAGAGAACAGCTTCACCTCCACCCATAAATCCAAAATAAGATTGATTTTTTTTTATTATTTAATTGAGATATATTTATCTGTACATGCGTTAGTATATTAATAACCTTGTCGTGTTGATTATGTCATTTCAACATCTCTCACAATAACAAAAATCCTACATATCCTATGTACATCCATTTTTTTCTTTAGTTATCGGCAAATTTTATAATGCACCGCCTACAATCTGGTTATTGGCCATTAGTTGTGATTGATTGGAATTTGGACCAATCAGAATTGAACAAATGGTGACGACAGACTGCAGCGGGAAGCATTGACCAATTGGTGCGTGACAGAGGTGTTTCCTTTGCTATTTATTCTACTGTTGAACAGTCGGTCAGGCTCGTCTGACGCAGATCGCATTTCTCCCATCAGTCCACAAGGAGTCTTCGAGGATTTGCCTGTGAAAAAAATGTCAAAAGACGTGAGTATTACATTTGGAGACGACCGTGTGCTGTTTTTTCTGCACATTGTGTTGTGAGGGACCAAAGCTTCTCTCTTTTTTTTTTTAATGCAGTTGCAAGTACGCCGGTGTTCAACGCAGGTTACGTTTGCATAACAGCTACAGTAGCTATCAAGCATAGTAAATCCGCCATTTTATAGCAGCTGGGGCCTCG
>JAOWBC010001714.1:13623157-13635827 GCA_028566105.1 Hypoplectrus providencianus
TAACTGATGTCAAGTTTCTCGAGTCTGTTTCCTTCACTGTAAGGTGTCATAATTCACTGTCAACACTCAAAACTATTTGCCTCAGCCAGTAAAATGAAAAGACTGCTCGTCAAATTAAGTCAATGTGATAAAACATGTCATAAAGTTAAGTTTGTGGGATTCTTTAGATACATTACAACTTGAATAAATTAATGTTTCAGCCATATTATAATAACATTGCTTCATAGTTTGATTGTGTTTCTTGATGATGTGAAATGTCACATTATCTGAATTGTTACATGCACTTTAATAGACTGCATAAAGAGTTCTTTGAGGTAACATTTTAAACTGCAGCCTAAAGTAGCTTTGCATAAGAAAAACCTGGACAAATCAGAAGGTTTGAATGAACATACCTGAGCAGCATTCTCTGCTTCTCCAACAGGTGATGAGTCAAAAAAAAAAAGAAAAAAACTTCAGCTGTGAAGCACAATCCTGGTGGTAAGAAGAAAAGAAAAAAAAAAATAAGTAAAATAGATCTTTTTCACATATGTTGTGGTGTTGCTGACTTTTAACAGATTACAAGTAAAGCACACGAGGCCTCTCGCTCTTTCCCTCATTCAACTGTCTGTCTCTCTCTGTGCAGCCACACATACAGCCACCGGCATAAATGGGATGGCTCTGTGCAGACAAACGCAATCTTCCTGTAAAGCACCCACACCACAATTTTTTGCACTCTTGTATATCCTTAATAGCACACTTGCACCCCAACCTCCAAATTTCCCCTTTGCCCACATGACAAACCACAAACCAACAGTCTGGCATCCACCGCGACAATCACTCTGTCAGTCCACACTGAGGTAGGTAGATGTTTACAAAAACATAAAAAAAAAACTGTAAGCAGTTTTGATTCTAATTATATAAAGACAATGCACGTAAAACAACCACATTTAACAACTGAAAGTGAGTGAAAACTAGCCGGAGAGTTGTTTCTGTCCTGGCCGAACCGTACAAGAACGGTGTCCTTTGAAATCCTCCCAAACGAAAAGGTATGAGGAGTGAGATGTGGAGCACCTGGAGCCGGCATTGCAGTGAGGGCCCTGTTGGAGCAAGGGTGGGTTGGAGGCAGGATTGAGACTTAGTTTAGCAGAGATGGAATGTACACCCTCCGACAGGTAAGAAAGACTACATTGTTCCTCTATCTGGCAGAGCAACCGCCAAGGGAGAGAGAGGAGCAGGGGGAGAATGGAGGGGAGCGTGTCTTACATAGCAAGTGACCATTAAAATCCCTCACAAAAAAATCCCCTCAATGCCCTGATCTGAAGCACTGCGAGCAGGGAACTCACAAAGGCTATGTGTTGTGTAGAAGTGCTCTATTGTGCAACAGATTTCACACAATTACTGATAGTAGAGATGTTGCACATTTGGAACAATTTATCTTTCTGCCCCGTGATGGAGAGCAGCCTCTCTCACAGCGCCGATGATGATTTTAGGACTAATCGGCATCACATGAAATATTCAAGACATTTCATGCTCTGTTAAAAAGACCCCCTACTGTGTGTATTGTGTACAACATAGTGGATTGATTTCATTTTTGAATGCATTTGTAAATGCAATCACTTGATGGATGCATGTGCTTAATAATGTACTGAAGTTAACTCAGCTACTGCAGCAATAAATGATTCAGAAAAACTATGCTGTACAGAATATATGTTGAATAATATAACAAAAAAAAGGCAGATTTAAACACATTTTACCTTACCTGCATATAAGGGATCCTCACTCTGTTTGTCAAAAGATGTCTGCAGGACATTTGCACACTAAACAACTGCAGCATGCAACCAATGCACCGCATTTATAAGCATTGAACTACATGGAATTTGAGTTTCTCAGAAATTCTACGCTCCAAACAGATGTCACAATTACTGTCCTCCTTGAATAACTGTGAATAATTTGTTAAAGAGAAAGCAAAACAAATTTTGTAATGAACTCCATGTGAGAAAACATTAATTGCCACAAATATTCTCACTTTAGTACTAAATAATTCACTGTTTGTATTCTTTAAAAATGTGCGTGATAAGTTTAAATGTCTAAAACAGTAAAATATTTTATGGTGCAATCAAGGAGTAGTTTTAATTATCCAAAACCACATGACATTGATGTGATTTTGAAAAAGTAAGTGTTTAATATTCTTCATGGAAATGTTTCTTCTGAAGGCTGACCTGAAGCTTGACTTTTTCACTGTGAAATAAATATACATTTTACAGCCTGAACATAAATGGAGTCTTTCAGCAAGGCTCCGTATATTCAGAAACCATGAGAAAATAGAAGGTTTTGTCTGGCCCATTACAATATCGCTTCCCACCGAGACATAAATCTCAATGTTTTCTTTGTCATTGTTCTCAGATGGAAAAAGTAGGTGGCTGACAGAGTCAAGAAAGGTGAATGTCTACCAGGAATCAAAGAAGGGACTTCCCAACCCAAGTTCCTAGCACCCAGCCCCTGACTCAACCACTGCCACAGCATGCCAAACAGCACCCTGTTATTACTGCAACCACAGCGGTTTTGAATCTGGACACAGTTCCCAGGTCAACGCCCACTTTTCCCTGTTTGTGTTTGTTTGCTTCAATTAGTCTTTGACATCTCTGCTTTCCAGCCTGCCTGAACCTCTCAGGGCCGTCAGCCGTTTCTTGTTAGGCACCTCTGCGTTACTCTACTACTACCTCAAAAATAGACCGGACATGTTGGCTGCCCACAGCTGACTCACTTCGGGCCTAAATGCTCGTAATGATCATTGACTGTTATACAAGGGTGTGTTAAATTGTTTCGTGGAATTAATGGTTCAAGATGTTTGTTTCCCACCTTCCTCTATCCTGCTGTTTTCACGGCGTTTGTTCATTATCGATGGTGGGATGTGGCATCTCTGGTTTTGTTCGAACATCCAGAAGGCTGTATCAGACATGAGCGGAAAAAACCATCTCACTACTAAACAAAATGAATGTGTGCCTTGGGTTGTGGTATCAAAAAGGGAATATTTTGGAGTCAGCTTCTGGGAAAGGGAAAAAAAAATAGGGCAGAAGGGGGATTATTTTATTCTTACACTGATAAAGTTACCAGTTGTTATTTTATAATTAACTTAAAATAAGGGATTTTTTTTTATTGATAGTATTGAAATTAAAAAAAAACAAGCAAAGGAAAACATGTGACATTTAAAGAAAAACAGTAATAAATGTGTAACTTTTGAGTGACATTGATCCACCTACAGCATGTAAATATGTAAATATCTAATTTGCCTACTCCAATTGATGACAATATTAAAAATGCGTATTTTTTGCTTGTACAATTCTGAAAATTTACAAACGCAACTGTGTATCTCTAGATAAAAATGAGATAACCTTTCCCCTGTCACTCCTGAAACTGTCAGTCATGATGGTCACAGATTCTCATCACAGATAACCTGAAACAGAACAAATGAGGAACCTGAAGATGCAGCATCATTCTTCTGAGTGTCTCAATAATAAGGCCTATACGCTTATCTCAAGATGTTTAGATGCTGATAAAGTTTTGTAACAACAGTTCTGTATTTATTCCAAATTTTCTAATTATATTTTTACTTCATCTTTTTTTTTTTTTTTTTTTTAATTTATGCACTAATGCACTTATGCACATAATAGCCTGACTAGTGTTGAAAATAATCATAAGAAAGAGAAAATGTTACAAAAATAACTGCTTTTTTTAAAAATTTTATTTAACTTAAACTTTTGCATCCATGTGTGGGTATACATAGGTAATTCTGAACACGCATTTATACAATTTAAACAATGAAACTCAAGTCCGGTTGGTAAAATACAGATAGAGAGGGAAGGTAAGGAAAGGAGGATGTTGGTTGGCGGAAGCTCTGCTTAATGCTGATAAAAAGAGCACTTGGTTCGTAGGAAGGGAACTGCTAACTGCTGTGGTCGCTGGCTGTAGCTGAGAAGAGGGGAGCAGCCCATACGCTCACATTACTTCATTCTCTCTGTGTTATTTATTTCTACGTTTTAATCTTTGTGAGCAGGACGACTAGTATGTGGTAAATACTTGCTTAACTTTAGTTTATATTACAGCAACCGTTTTCTCATATCATGATTTGAAGATTTTTTCAGAGTTTAATTTATGCTTCATTCTCTGTTTATTATCTACAGTCCTTCAGCTACAATGTTGATACATTTTTATACAACTTTCCCCAAAAGATAATGAACATTATTCTGTTTTAAGCCAGCACCATTAAAAGTAACAGCCATGGTGTGCTTTTTGCATGTTCATTCATCATTTAACAGCCATTCATAAGCTCTGCCAGCCACATCATCATCACTGGGATGGTTTTTAAATACATATATATATAAACAGGTATGAACATACTGACCTCTAGAAATAGAGGTCATTGCATCTGAGAGTCTTTTGAACTTTTAGTATGTTCAAGGCAGCACACGGTTTCCTCTGCAGTCGGGTAAATTTAGTGGCTGAATTGTGTAAACACAGCGAAGTATTTCAACATTTCATGGTTGCCCACTGTGGTGTGATGAATGCATGTCAAAATAGTTTGTATCTTTTTAACAGTACACTTTTTTGCAGTCGAATAATAGCTGCACACCACTTGCTTTCAAAACTGTACATATTCCGGTATTATTTCAAACTCAAGCCCAAAAATATCTTACAGTAAGGCCAAGCAGTGATGTCATCTATGGGGTAAGATACAGGGAATTCCCCATCAGCCTGGGTTTCCAGATGCTTCCCAGAAGTGGGAACTAAGATAATTGGAGTTGGTTAAATGTAGGAGGATCCTGAAAAAAGATGTTGATGAGTACGAGCAAGCTAAAACTGCTTGTAAATTGGGAGGGTTTTTACTGTTACACAGTCCTCAAAAAAAGCACCTTTGGTCACACCAAATGTATGATGGTTCATAATAATAATCTGCTTTCTACCACACTACACATGGTAATGTTATGACCTCTGACATTACCTTCAGTGGTAGGTCAACTGTAGTTTATATGAAATGTAGAAAATACTCCCTGTTGTAGGGATGTTTAGATGCAGACGCTGATTTTGAATATTAGGTTGATTCAAATAGCTAACCTGGGTATGTCAGTGACAATGGGGCAGATTAGAGTTGGAATGAGAAGAATCAGAAAGATCTTTATGTCCTCACACTCAAGTGAAATTTAGTTGTGGTTTTACAAAAAAAAAAAAAAATGAATCTATCTATCTATCACAGAAAGAGCAGTTTGTCTTCATGGATTAACTTTTAATTTCTTCTTGTCATAATTGGCAGAATAACAGTTGTGGATAATTTAAAAAGGCAACTCCGGAACTTTATTCACAACCAGGTATGTTTGTCTCTGTGTATGAGGACGTCCTGGCTTCACGCCCTGCCGTCAACTGCTCTTTGCCCCTACGTATGACGTAGTATCAGCGTCAGCCAATGGGAAAGAGCCTCATTTACTGTACGTAGTACGTAGCTTGCTACTAGCTTACTAGCTGGTTTGCTAACAAGAAAGAAGATGGATTCTCCCATATTGGTAATATTATCGGATGTTTTCATTCGGCGCATCTCTTTCAAGCTTTCAGTTTTTACTAGCTCACAAAATGATACGTTGGTATTTCTCGAAAGGTATTTTAATTTTGTACTTTAGCTACCGAGCTAACTCGTCAGGGAGCTAACTATTTGGTTAGCTGAGCTGGCTAACGAGCTAGCTTGAGAGAAGTTAGCTGCGAGTGTTATGTGTTTATTGGTGATGTGGAAGTGTCATGTCCCCCTTTGACTTGGAGAGTAAGCACTAAATGTTAATGTTTTATTTGACTTTTAGTTCTGGTCGGATACTGTTTCTTGAATTTAGTTTAATTCATCTCATGATAACGCACCCATCGACGACCTGTCATAAGTTTATATCTGTTAATTTTCAAATACTTCGTCTATGCGTGTTTCTCATAATTTATGATACTTGATTTAATTGAATCAATGTTCTGTCTTTTGTCTTATTAGGAACCGTCCTTGTACACTGTCAAAGCAGTTCTGATTCTGGATAATGATGGAGACAGGCTTTATGCCAAGGTATGATTAAAACAGTTGTTGAACAAAATTTCCCTCTGGTTTAACATTTTTTCAAGCATTTTCTTGTTGAAATTCGTCTTGACCCTGTGCCAACTGCATTAGCGGATAAGCCTGCTGACATTTTTTGTTTAATTCTCATTTTATAGTAATTTACGGTTCTGACAGTGGAATGTCTACCTTGAATACTTTTTGCAAAACATCTCAAATCCCCTGCCATAACACCAGCTTATATATACTAAAGCAAAGTCTCTAGTTATATGTGTTTCATAATTATTTCAACAGAAGGTATTGTTGGTCTTATGTGATGTTTTTGGTTTTGAGTATGCCATTTTAATTGAATTGGAGCCTTGTCTAGCATCATATGCAGATAACTGGCCAGCATCCCATTAGATAGGAATTCAGTTAAACTCCATCCTTCTGTATAAACAGTGTATTTTCCAATCACATGTGCAGCCCATAGTACTACCAACATTAATGCACTGTCTGAGCAATTGAACGACATTATATGTAGATTTGATAAATATTACTTCAGTATATATATAGAGTATTATTCATGCTATGTTAGTTTATGATATGTGAGCACTTTCTGTATCTCTGTTTTTTTAAAAACATTTTTTTCTCGCTTTTAGACTTTGTATTGTTGGCTCAAATTTTCACTTTCCCCATTTGTAAACTTGCGATCTTAGTAATTCACCACATGGCACATTTTGCGCCATACATTTTTTAAGTTATTTAGCAAGTAAAGGGTTATGTCTTCCTAATATTTTGTAACAGCTTCGTTTATATCTAAATGCAATGATATAAATACGGCCTGAGCGAATAAACACAATTTCCCAATTTTGGTCCTGTTATTTTTGTTTTGTTAATTTCAATCAAATGTCTACATCTTGAATAATCCTGGAATTTTGCAACAGTGTTTGCATATCAAGAGCCACACTGATGCTCTGAGTGACGTGTGTTTTAATTACCTTAAACATGGAATCTGTAATTTACTCCGACTCACTTCCTCATACTCTGTCCTGATGCTGTAAATACTGACAAGAGCAGCTTCAGGGCCACATGTGCTGCTCGGTTTTGGACTTTTAGGATTGTTAGCAATAAGAAAATATTGAATATTCCAGCCTTTCCCTTTAATCCAGTCAAGAACAAGTGTGCATTTTATTAAAGATCTACATATCAGCAAAAAATAATGTCTTCGCTTTAAATCCATCCACAGTATTATGATGATACATACCCGACAGTGAAGGAGCAGAAGGCGTTTGAGAAGAACATATTCAACAAAACACACAGGACAGACAGTAAGACATGTTTACTTTAAAAAAAGACCCATGTTAAATTATTCTCCTTCCTAAGTTAATGTCTAATAACGTATGCCTGCTTTCCCGTGTCTTTAGGTGAGATAGCATTACTCGAGGGCCTCACTGTTGTCTACAAGAGCAACATAGACCTGTTCTTTTATGTGATTGGAAGTTCGCATGAAAATGAGGTAAGCCCAATTTTAGTTTTTTATAATGAACCTTTGTTAAGTAAAAGTTGTAAGCTTTTTAGTGAGTAATTAGCAAGTAATGCACTAACATAGGTTTACCAAAAGTGGTTACAATCTGATCTTAATTTTTCCAATTGGGCTGATGGCTTGAATTGTAGATCAAAATAATAATTTGTGAGAATTAATAGTTTTGTTGGTAATACAATATTCCAAAACACTAAAACACTGTCCTAATTTTATAAGATCCCTCCTGTAGTTTACATTTAAAGGTCAAATTTTTTTTTTTTGCTTTTACTAACAGCAGGTTTGTGTCAAAATGAAGGAATATTAATTGAGGAAGAAGACTGTATGCGATTTAAATCTTGTCGGTGTTGTTGTTGTCATTCAGTATGATATTTATACATTTATTTAAACTTGAATATTTATTCTCCTTTATTTTTTGGAAATTATTTGGATACAAAATACTGTTAAGATATAAGAAATGAATTATGTCTGTCAGTGGTCTACATTTGGATTTATCCAAGCATACTTATTTTCAGGTATTGTACCAAAAAATGACTGCTCATAATTAACTTAATTTATTATGAAATAGAGGGTTATTAATAGTTTCGGTGGTTTTTATTTATAACAATCATTTAGAGCTTGCACAGACAGATACGAAGTTAGTAGAAAAGATCTGTCTTAAGGTCCAAAGAAAAGACTGTGAAAACCAGAACAACATGCTATTTCCTTTATGTTTTATGTTTTTCCCCCCAAATGAATGAAAAACAATGTGGGCTATTTTCCCATAAACTAAATGTAATATATTCTTTTGTTCTCCACAGCTGATGCTTATGGCTGTTCTAAACTGTCTTTTTGATTCGCTCAGTCAGATGTTGAGGTACGTTTCGACAGCTGTTTTGCATTCAAGAACTCTTCAACAAAACTTTTATTGTGCAAATCTTTTTCTGATTCTTGGAAAGTTGAGCTTGTTATGTATGTTCTTTTGCTATATAGGAAAAATGTTGAGCGGAGGGCTTTGTTGGAGAATATGGAGGGACTCTTCCTGGCTGTGGATGAAATTGTAGACGGAGGGTATGTACAAATTGAACGGCTTGAAACTTTTGATGCCAAGTCCTGTTTAAAAGACTGCAGTGTTAGTGCAGCACATTGGAAATACTGACTATTGGTGTGTCTCTCTGCTGCCTCCTGCAGGGTGATCCTGGAGAGTGACCCACAGCAAGTTGTGCACCGTGTGGCTCTTAGGGTAAGCTCCTCTCCTCTTCCCTCTCAGAAATATTCAGCATAGTTCGTTGTTGGTTGTATGGCATGTAACCATACCATCATTGCTCCTGCAGGGGGATGATGTGCCTTTGACGGAGCAGACAGTCACCCAGGTGAGAAAAACATTCCTTGATCCTCTCTCTGCTATAAAGTTTAAAAGCTCCATTAGTTTATTGACTGTTAAAGCTCATTACTTGAGGATCTATGAATACAAGGGCATTGTTATAGCATCATTCTCCTCTACTCCTACTTTGTCACGCGCCTCTACGTTGTCATATATTGCATTATCTTCTACGCATGACGGCGTACATGATCACTAATTATTCCGTGTAAAGGTGTTGGTGGCCAGCGGTGGTTCCTGTCTTTAAGTTCTAACATGAGTCTGCTGGTGTGCGAGCTCCTCTTGATTAATGTCGTCATTTAAGAGGCCTGAGACTGGCTACCGCCATCCCTCCTCTGGCCGTGATTAATGGCTGTCCCCTGTCCCCATACTTTATGGTTATGATTCGCCTTTCATTCAATGAGTTAAGATGATTAATTAGACCTTGCATATTTCTCTCTATCTACAGTACCTGTTCACACATCTTTGTTCTATTTTTAAAAAATATGTGTACGCTTTTTGCCATTATTTAACTTCTTTAACAAGATGCTACTTGGTTTTCATTTTATTTCATTTTATGCACTTTTAGAGAGCCAGAGTGATATTGAATCTTTGAGATTGATACATATTTCAAAGGGGAAAAAAATACAGCTTAATGATACTAACACTTCTTTTGACTTTATCAAGAATATTATAAATTACAATCTATTTCTAGGAAAGAAAAATCTGAATAAATGTTAGTACTGCATGTTCTTTGCAGTCAGTTAAAAAGAAAAATTGGATTAAAAAACCTCAGTGTATGCTGAGTATCTGTCAGTTGACTACCCTAATAAACAAGAAATTGGTGAATGTTGAGATTCAGGGAAATACTGACCATTTGGGTTAAGAATACATAAAACAAAATAAGTATCTAAGTATACAGTGTAATTTTATGGAATTATTAACAGCAATATATCAGTGAATTTTACCATTACATTTCTCCAGTATCTGTTTAGCTCTTCAGGTTTTTATATTGGATTATACAGGAAACATATTTGCCAAAATCTGTATCTGTGAAAGGGCAGTTTTGACAGTTAACATTTTTTCTTAAAGGTTTATCTCATGATGGAGTTTTTCCTACTCTAGCTAGTTGCGTTAAAGTTTTGTTTGTTGGAGTGATCTGTTTGGTCAAACCTAGTTTTCGTCCGCAGGTTCTTCAGTCTGCCAAAGAACAGATCAAGTGGTCGCTCCTACGATAGAGTCACTCCTGCACCAATCTACCCGTGAGCCGCTGTTCAGCCCAATCTTTGGGGCACTGATACTCCTTTTCCTCTGATTTCCACTCCTTCAAACAAAGCTGTGAGGAGTTCTACTGGCTGATCCAGTCACACTCCCGGGACTACTGCGTTTCCAATTACTTTTCTTCAGTCTTTTTCGCACAGGCATGCATTGTATGATATAATCGACATGAGGATGAGAAATGGTCTACATTCCTTTACAAAGACGGGCCTGCTTGTTTTTCATTATCTGGGTGTTTGTTAAATAGGCGTATCTGTCTATAAAATATTGATAAACCTCATCATAGCCTGTGGCAACATTCCAAGTGTCTCCTTGAACAAGAATTTCAGCCCATTTGACAGCACCCTGTTGTCTTACTGTACAAAGTATTGAGCCACTCTTTCATTTAACTAACTCATGAATATTGTGATTAAAAAGTGTACAACTAGTACTGTAGTTCTCTGAGCGCAATTCTGAATATTTTTTGTCCGGGGATCTTCCATTCATCAGATACTTCTAATAAATGTTTGTTGACACTGGCTTGTGAACAGCTGTGGTATGTTTTCAGATATAAAATGTGTGTGATTGTCTTGAGCCGTAGCTTAGCTTTGTTAGTCTTAAGGTGACATGCAATACTTTTTATGTCTGCAGTTGTAGCGAGCATTTAGGAGCTAGTGTTTCCTCTTTTCAGAACTGCCATGCTGCGTGCTCTTTGTTCTCCAAGACCTCAGCAAGAGCTCGAGCCAGATACTAGAGCGAGGGCTCCATCTCCTGGCATCTGCAGCAAAGTGCCAGGCCGAGGTACATAAATACTGTGGACAGGAAGTAGAGAGGGGAGGAGACTCATTCATGCCGCTGTGATCAGGAGCGTACACTCCACTGTGTTGCTGTGACATGCAGATAAGTTTTATGGAGTCATCCTTGATTCATTCCTTCTCTGTGGAGAGCCACTGTGTGCAGCATGAATTGTGTGCTGCGACGAATGCACCCCCACCTTCACACACTAACCTCGTACTCTCATTGTGATGCAAATGAAGGATACACTCGAGAGAGAAATGGATGGTGAGAAAGGGCACTACATCATGTTGGTACCTGATGCATATTACAGGAGAGGAAAATGATCTATCTGTATTCTGCAGCGAGGTGTCCACATGCGTTCCTATCATGATCACTTGGGATGTTTTCTGCTAGAGACGCTGTGTGTGAGCTTAGATTTAACCTCAGTAGGTATCTGGTGTTTGTCTGTAAAATCTGACACCACCTCCTGCTGTACATGGCATGTTGTGACATCTCTGTAGCAGCCTGAATGGCCTTTAAACAAACTGGCATGTTTAACAAGTTTGGCTTTTTTTTTTTTTTTTTTGTCAGTTTCTTTCTGGTATTTATTTCTAAACGAGTCATTTGGCCGAGACATCAAAGTGAGAAGCAGATAAAGTGGCTGCTCCTGATGTAGAGATGTCTGTGGCCTGGAGCAGTTTGTGGAAAGGATCCCACAAAGTGGTAATGTCAGAATGTAAATTAGAGCATTTCACATGTTTATCTGCCAGATGGGGAATTTCAAACCGCTTCTGCTGGCAAATAATCAGTTAAATCCTCCGTTTATTGCACCTTCAGTGAAATTCGATGGAAGCTGTTTATCTCGGTCACAAACATTAAGGACAGATAACCACACAAAGGGCTTCAGTCACATGATAGGGGCTGCTCGATCATCACAAAAATCATTATCACATTGTTATCAAGCAATTAATTATTTAACAACATTATTAACTACTATTTTTATTT
Source organism: Hypoplectrus providencianus (assembly GCA_028566105.1). Classification (NCBI taxonomy): domain Eukaryota; kingdom Metazoa; phylum Chordata; class Actinopteri; order Perciformes; family Serranidae; genus Hypoplectrus; species Hypoplectrus providencianus. The sequence continues at coordinate 13,635,113 of JAOWBC010001714.1, forward strand.
TTTAAAACTAACTATAAACGATAGGATAAAATAACTTATATAGGGAATACATTTGAAAAAATAGTTATGTCCAAAAAATATATATTATTTCTTTAAATGTCCATACATTTAAATAAATACTAAAAAAGAAAATGTTTAGCAACTGTGTTGTAACATCTAAGTAAAACTACTAAAAATAGATCTAAAATGTGTAATACATTAAAATGATTCCATTCAAATACCCTGTAGTTAACTGCTAGAACCTACTGAAAATTATTATTAACACAATGTCAACATTTAAGTAAACTACAAAACAGGTGAAACTTCACTGCTGTGAAGGAAGGAATGTGCTGGATTTATAACACAAAATAATTTGAGGAATTTGAAATTCTGCACAATAATAGTTTTTCTTGATTATCTTGTTTATCATAAACATTGTAAGCGCTAAAGAAAAAATAGTGAATGAAAAATACAATTCTCTTAATCAGCCACCCCTTTTGTGATATTGGTGGTAAGTAATGCAATGACGTGTAAACACTGCAGGTTTGTGGGGTATTTATTTTATAAGGACATTACATTTTAGTTAATCAGGGCCAGATGACCCAATTGATTTTCAGCTCAGCATAAAATAACTGATAAACAGCTCCCTGCATGTTGCGTATCAATCACAGTTAACTGCTAGCAGACAGCAGCTGATACAAACCAGGCAACAAAAAGTGTGTGTGTGTGTGTGTGT
>JAOWBC010001714.1:13645471-13657070 GCA_028566105.1 Hypoplectrus providencianus
CATCAGCTGCTCATCAACGGCCTTTGAAATGATTTTTAAACTGGAGAGAGACTTTATGGACAGCCTGTATATTACAATATCAGTGATCGGCTCATTAAAGAGCTGTATTGATTATCTGTTGTCTCATCTTAAAGGACGACTCAAACACACACACACACACACACACACACACACACACACACACACACAGATTGAGGCTCTGCGGAGTGTGTGAAGCAGCTTAGGATACACCTCCCTCTTGTGGTGCAGATGATGCTTTGAAGAAACCGAACTGAGAATAAGCTTGTAATGGCGAATTTGTTTGTTTTTGTTGATATATCCATATTTTAATTGCTGACTGAGTTTCACAATTTATAATCTGTTTTTATTATGTTATCAGCCATAAAAAAAAAACAAGTGCAAGGTTTTCCAATTTTAAGGATTTTCTTCGTATGATTCCCAATTTAATAGATTTATAATTGTGTTCAGAGATAAAGGGACCCTATAATAAGACTTTTTTGTTCAAGGAGATTTTTCATTATTACTGAAAATGTATTTTGAAAAGTAGATAGGAGTAGGTAATGCAAACAAGTTGAGACGCGGTAAAACATAACCAAAAAGAAGCCAGGTTCAGCAAATTCAGTATAATATATTTACAAAGAGAAAACTTTATCACATTGCCACAAACAATGAACAAATTACTGCTTTTTTTAAATTCATGCTTTCAATGAAGTCCCCGATTTTTTGGAATCAGGATTGTAGAATAAAACTTTAAATATGAGGCCTTATTTAAAAAGAGAACAATAAATGCCTTTATGTTATTAAAAGGCAAATTTATTGTCAACTATTTTGATCATTGAATATCCCTATTCTAAGCCTAAAAAAATCACTTTTGGGTCTGTTGCGTGTCACTCTTTTATAGAACAATTAGTATTCTATTTTATGGAACAATTACTTGATTGATCAGATAATATTAATGTTATCATAAGTACAGGATTTGACTCTGATCAAACAGCTTTTTTCTCTTCCTTCCCAAGATCCCTTTGTGTGTAGCAACAATATCCAACCATTTAATTAGACATTATATTATTAAACATTATTATATTATTAAACTGTTAACAAAGTGGGGATTTTCTGCTTTCATCCTATCAAAGGTAACTCCTTGTTCAGCCAGAGCACTCTGTGATTATTTTTTTTTTTTTATCACCACTATCTGAAATTAACATTTTTCATCTCTGTGCTGAGTAAAATGGCCCTGGTTTAGTCATGGGTGCCACCTGCTGACAGGATAGGTACATTACACACATTCAAACTTCTTATTCAGACTCTGTAGTTTCGTATATTCTGTGGGTTATGTGTCATTTAAAGGCAAGTCATTTAAATGTTTTATTTTATGTTAACCAAAGTGGAAGACAACTGAAATGGGTCACAATGAAATATAGGTACTTTTGTGTTGTGAATTTCCTTAAATTCCCTCTTAAGTCTTGTTTTCTAGAAATGAAAAGCCTGAAAAAAAAAAAGCAAACCTAGATCCTTAAAAACACCTACAAACACAGATTTATTTCAAAAGTGTAACAGCTTTATTGAGTCTTGGGGCCCTAAAACTCCATTTACCACAGTATGATTGAGCCAAACATGATTTCCACTCCCTTAAAATAAAAAAAAAGAAGTTTTTTTTACCAAAACAAAATATACACAAAATCCTCCAAAAAATACATGCAAAAGAAACATAAACGTTTTCTGACTAATCATGGCGGCTAAACTAAAAAGGGCAGAAGTGGCGGTTTTTACTTTTTCCTCCTCGTGGCAGAACTGAACCAGTTTCTTGTCATAAGAAATCAGACTAAGGATTATAACTTTGTAAATACTTTGATTTTCTCTCCAAGTGTAGGTCCCATACATACTATTATCTACCCCTAATACAATTTAAATATATATTAACTTCATAAAAAGCCAGTGATGGGCCCCAAACTCCTCGAACATAAGCTAAAGGTCTGACAGCACAGAAGAACCAGGCTACGATACAAACCTCTAAAACTGAGCTAACGTCTTCCGTCCAGTGTTTACAGCCGGGTTTCATCACACGTAACATAAAGTCGGTTATCAACGTACAAAACGCCCCGTGAACCTTTTACTCCCCTGTCCGCTGCTCGGCACCTTCACTGAAGATGCTCGGCGTTAAGCTGGAGGTGAAATGACATGGCACTGTATTCACATCACATTCAGTCAGGTCAAGACGGAGGCGAAAACTCCAAATCTGTTTGAATTGATACGGGCGAAGAAATCTGACTAGTCCAGACCAAATCTGACCCTCATGCATCCTACGACAGATGTGGTAACGTTTGCACACCTGTAGGAAGATAAATACATCAGAGACGACAGGAGAATAAATATCTTCCGCACGCTGCAGCTAAAGGAAATTATCAGTTTCACTAAGGAGACCTTCATCATGTCATATTTATGTACAGTTTCAGTCAAAAGTTTCCCCCTTCACCTTCTCATTCAAGGTTTTTCTTTATTTTTATTATATTTTCCACAGTGTAGGTTCTTAATAAAGACATCAAACCAATGATGGAACACACATTTATGAATGTATTAAAGGAAAAGTGTTGAACTCACTAGAATATGTTTTATAATTTAGATAAGTCACTTTAGTATTTAGCTTTGATGGCCTCAAACACATTAAGAAAGCAAGAAATTAACTCTTGACAAGGCACACCTGTTAATAAAAACCATTCCAGGTGAGCAACCTCCGAATCTGACTGCCTTCAAATATTCTAAAATATAAAACATATTCTGGTTTGCTGAACGCTTTTTGTTTTACTACATAATGGATTTAAAGACTTCAGAAATGATCTACAATGTTGAAAAATATAAAAAAAAAAAAACATTGAATGAGAAGGTGTACCGTTTATAAAATAACCTGATGATCATCTCTGCAGCGAAACATTTTGAATAAATCTACTGTGTTTCTACGTCAAAGTATATTTTCAGCCCTGGGACTAGTTTAAATCCAGTTGTTTGTTAATGTTGTTTTCAGATACATTTCTGGATTTCAGTTCACATTCAGCCTCACTTTCCAGAATACTTTGGAAAGGACGGACGCCTTTCAAAATGAGAAAAATCTAAAAAGGCTGATCAGTAAAAAAAACAAGACTGACAGTAGTTTCTAGAAGAGAGATTATTTATATTGAGGGGTTTACAGAAACTTCTAATTTCTGCAACAGACAGGTGGTTCCTACAGACAGTTATTCTCTAAAAAAAAAGCTCACTAACTGTTCAAGAACATTAAAAAAAATCTTCAGATTAAACCTGTCAGCCTTCTACTGTATTTCACCAGCGTAGCCTATGAACAGTCAGGGCAAAGCTCCTTTAAAACAAGGTAGAACAGTGGACATGTGAGCCGACAGTCGCCGCACAGCTGGACTAACACATTTTACATCTCAGGAGTTTAACTTTTAGTGTTTTCCATCCTGTTTATACACATCACCAACAGAGTCGGACCTGTAATTTAGCTTTACAGCTGAGCAGAAACAGTTTAAGATCCGTTTAAGACTTATGTGCTGGAAAACAGATGACGCACAAAAAACACCTTCAGAATCTGAAAGGTGGCAGCCGGACCACAAGTCTGCAGTGAACCTTAGGAGCAGGAGCTGGTAGTTGATTTGGAGCATCAGGAACACATGAATGGGAAGAACTAAAAAGCTGCACAGCTCTCTGTTTGTCCTGTGTGGACTCAGTATGTAGTGGAAAGGGTTGTACTGGAGTTGATTGCAGGTCAACAAGATACCAAGAGGTGCTGCTCAATGCATCGACTGTCAGCGCAGCCAAAAATACATGTAATCCCTCTGCAGAAACACCAAAAATATCTGCGACCTTTTTCATTCAGTTATTGCCATAAAACTAAGACCTGCTGTCTCAATGAATCCTTCCCACTTTGTCTGTATCTTCAATTATACATAAAAAAAGTACAAAAATCCACTATGGAGCTCTGCATCAGAGCTGGCAAGAACAAACTAAAGTCTGGTTGTGTTTGAGCCGGTTACAGTACTGTTGAGCTCCAGGCTGCGGCCTCGCTGAGCGGCTTGCTGTGTGTTGGGGCTCCGTGGGGAGCCGAGGGTCAGACAGTGAGGCGGTTGTTTGAAGGCTGTAAGGGGCTCCAGGAAGCTGTATGGGCAGCTGCGTCCTGTGAGTACTGGTTTTCCTCTTTGCTCATCCCAACCGTACATAGCCGCCGGTGTCTCAGCAGCCGGTCTGTCCGTGAGAAGTTCTGGGGGCAGAGAAAAGACGCGTTTCAGTCACAGTTAAAGGAACAAAGCCAGTGACAGGGCTTAGTCTGGTTGGTTTGTTAAGATTTCTTAGTCACTTTGGTGCTTTTATATAATACAGCTATGGGAAAATTAAGAAAGCCCAGCAAAATGATCAGTTTCTCTGGTTTTACTATTTATAGTTATGAGTTTGTTATGAATGAACATTTCTGTTTTATTCTAAAAACTACCGACAACATTTCACCCAAATTTCAAAGACAAATACTGTCATTAAGAGCATTTATTTGCAGAAAGTGACAACTAATCATAGCTTTCAAAAAAATAGTAATAGTAATAGTGTCCTCAATTTTTCCAATTTCTTTTAAAACAGTTGTGTACACTTTTGTGAACATTTTTTTACAAACAGCACCACACAATGGATTACCTGCAAAAGCTCATAACCTTTTAGTTTATTCCTAAAAGTTAATATATATATATATATATATATATATATATATGTGTTTGAGATGACAATGATGCAAAAAGCTTTGTGTTTTCTGTATGCCATACATCAGTTTTTAGTTCACACATAACCTGCAGAGTCACCTGCAAGCATTTCATCAATTGGGGGTCCATACAAATGTATAATTATGAGAATTTAACATCTGATCTAAGAAATGTACCAAAGTAACTGAGTGTGTATCTAACCTGATGGCAGCGGTCGCACTGGTACGGCTTCTCTCCGCTGTGCACCCTCTTGTGTCTGTCCAGGTGGTACCGCTGAATAAACCGCATGTCACAGGCGTCACAAGCAAATGGCTTCTCCCCTGTAAACAGCACAGATGGTAGGACATAAGTAGTACATACGAAGTTTAGCAGGATAAAGCATGAGATAGAAGACACTAATAAGTAGTTATATAATTTTCTTTGCAAGCCAAAAGAGCAGGATTTTACTTGATTTTCACTTGACGAATAAGGAAGAAATAAATGCAAAAATGGCACCAGAACAGATTAAAAACATGCATACTGTGCATTTAAACAACTGTACACACTCATATTTAGTTATGAAAGTAATTTCAGATAGCGTGAGTCAGTTTTAATTTGTCGTTGAAGTCAAGCTGACTTCACTGACTGTTTACTGGCTTGGCTCTTCGTAACAGCTCCCTGTTTCACATTAGAGCCAGAGAGGCCACAGTGAGGTGAAGGCTGGAGTGAGTTCTCACCTGTATGTGTCAGTATGTGTCGCTTGAGGTGGTAGCTGCTCCGGAAAGCTCCGTAGCAGTGGTCACAGATGAAGTTCTTCTGGACTTTCAGGGAACTGTCATCGTCCATATCCATGGGTGGAGCTAAATGCTAATAACAACAATGACAAAATGAATTAATCAGTGAACTGAACATCTAGAGCAGATGTCTGCACGGTGTTGTTTTGTCACAATGCTTACCTCTACTTTAACTTTGCTGGATGGTGCTGATTTTTTGTGCTTCTTCTTGGGCTGCATATTCTGGTTCGCCTGCATGTCTTTTCCATCCATCATTCTTGATGAGTGATAATCCCCGTCTTTTCGGATCAGCTTTTGGAGAGAGGAATGACAGTAGGTTTATTGCAGTTGACCCCTGTGACAGTTATTTATCTTACAAACAAGCCACAAAAACATATTCAAAAACCCTCACCATTCATTCAGTAATCACTCATTCAGTACTAATGCAAAAAAAGCTTGTATTAGGGATGCACAATTCATTAAATATTCATTGCAATCATGGTTTTGGCTTTTCACAATTAAATGAACATGATGGACTGCCATATTGATGGTTAAAATGCCAGCTGCAGTAGAAAACTCTGCTGCATGTTAAATCGAGTGTTTCCTATCCTAACAGCCAGCCACCGCAGGGTGATTGGCATGTTTTGGCTTCACTTTAAAAGAGCGGACATGCTGCTGAGTGTGCACCTGCACCGCCATAGCAAACTTTCCAGAATGCTGTGGCTGTCGTCCAAGTGGCTCGGAGTAAAAGAGAAATACACAACAGAGAGCAGACGAGCAAAACAACCAGAAAGCAAGAAGCTAGTTCCTTAAAAAGGGATTTTTTTTTTAAAGAAATCATTTAATCGGAGTGAGATCATTTTTTTGAAACTTGGTTTCACTGTATCGAGTGAGCTGTTGTGACCTCTAGGATAATCACAGCCTTAGGAGACTTTACAACCACAAACCAGAGACAATAAGTGTGTTTACTCAGCAGTTTCCAGAGCAATTCTTGCAGAAATCTCCAGAATGTTTTTGGAACGTTTTCTATGGTAGGTTTCTGAGGGTTAAACAAACTTTCTGAGAGGCTGTGTAGAGTTTTCTGTCTCTTACCAGGGGAGGACAGCTCCCGGCTGATGGATGGCCCATGTGGCTGTGGTGGGGTTGCCCATGGTGAACCTGGTGTCCGTGGTGGTTGTGGCTGTGCTGAGAGTGGGTCTGGTGGCTCTCAGGACTGGCCCTGTGCCCTTGACCCAGGGGTGACATCATCCTCTTCTGGCCTGGGATGTTGTTGGCTTGCATCAGGGCCATGCTGGACAGCACCGCCTCGCAGCCCAGCAACCCAGCCTGGCAACACAAACAACAAGTCAGAGCAGAAAGACGGGGCAGCAGGACTCCTCACACAGACAGGGAGTCGGGGGGAAGGAGAGGAGGCTGAGAAATGGGAGCAACAAGGAAATGCACTGGCATCAGGATTGGGAATACAAACTAAAAACATGATGGTGATTCTGGAGATGAAGAGACTTCCACTGACCCATTTCATATGGTCTCGAACAAAGTTGTTGGAATTGTGTGTCATCGCCGTGGTTTGAATGCGTGTGTGTTTGGGGGAACAGAGGGGGGCTTCACTTAGGATGAGGGGTAACAGAAGAGACCACACCCACCCAAATCATCAGGGGCCAAAGCCTGAAAGTAGAGGCAGGACAACATGAGGCGAACATTTTTCTACATGCTGGATCAGGAGCTGGAGAACCAGACCAATATAATGAATTTCACAAGTCACCAAATCGGATTACATGTCGAAAAATTAAGGTCCAGCATTATAAAGTGCAATTTATCAGGCAAGAAACCCCAATGGTTTGGTGTTGCCATGCTTCAGTGGTTGACGGAGAGCATGGTTGAGAAATACAATGCATAGATAATGACATTCAATGGGAAAAATAACAACTGTTGTATAGGTATGATACATAAACAAATAGATGAGGTTACAGTGAAATATATAACAGACAAGTATACAAAACTTGATTTTAGGACATGAAATCTGGCTGTAAAGACACTGAGGATGCATGGAACAATTATACTCAATGACCTAAAGCTCGTAATTTACCTTAAATTGGATGCTACAGTGTAAAAGTACAAATGAACTGTTTCTGCATTTGAAGCATACAAAGAAACAGAAGTACAGAGGAGAAAGAACTGCTATTATGCACACAAACAGGACCAGAAATGCTAAGAAATAGTTTAAGCCACCAACTCAATAGGAATTGGCCCTATAAAGCAGGTGATTTGATATAAACGCCTTAATTCCCTGCCAGTAAAGCAAATTAAAATAAATCCCACAATGCATTTGATTTGTGCATGTGCAATAATAATGAAAAAAAAGTGTTTTGCAGGGAAAAATAAAGTACATTACATGCACATCCCTCCCAATTGACTTACGGAGAATATACCATAGGCTGTATTATTGTTATTGCAGTTTCATGTGTTAAGTTTACATCAGATAGCCACTGAATGAATATATTGAGCCCGTACAGACCATACATCACAGTAAACACGCGCTCCTTCCTCATCACTTCAGTGGAACATATTTGCTTGAATTTAATAAATTTATCTTTAAATTTTAAGCATGAATGCTTTATAAAATTATGCATTTGAGCCTAAGTGAGCTAGCTAGTCCTCATCACGTAGGAGTCCCTGCTGGACATGCGACCATCTCTGCACAAATGACCTTAATTTACCAACTGGGATTATATCTAGAGCACACTGGAGAGGCAGTTTGTCTTTCAAAGCGAATTTTTTAGCCTGCAGGATTAAAAGTGTGAAGCAAGTTGAGAGTCTCTCTGAATGAAACAGAAAAGGCTAACCTGCTAGCTAGCCAGTAGTTGGCTTTTGGGACAACTCTTGTATGACTGCACCCCCACCCCCCGCCCCAGACAACACAACAACAGCCAGGCAGGGCGTGCGGGCTCCGCGCCGACCGCTATATAACAGCTTCCTCAGCGGCCACAGCTGCTGCAAAGACACGCAGGACGGATTAAAAAACGCTCAGAGAGCCGCGACTGAAATCCAGAGGAAAAGCGGCTGCTTACCGTTTGATTTTTAGAGTTTTGTGGGTTATTATTTCTTGTCGCACTTCCAATTTTTTCTCAGTTTACAAACACTGACAGGAAACGCCACCGGAAGTGCTCCCCGGAGCCGCTGCTGATTGGCCAGACGCCCCGTCACGTGACTGAAGCAGCGCGACCCACATTTGCGGCCATATTTGTGAGGGAGTGAGGCAGATAGAGAAGTGATCACAAAATATATATTTTTTTAATTGATAAACGACTGTTTAATTTTGAAAACAACAAATATTTTTTTTTATTAATTTTATTTCGTATGGAAAATTGTTATTATTTAAAAAAAGAAACCACACTTAATAACAATTCAAAAATAGAAATGGGATGTATAAAAATACAAGTGAAATTTAGAAAACCGTAAATTTTCCCTATGTATTTAAAATAAATGAAATAAATAAAATCATATATGTCTACTACTCCAGCTTTTAATCACAACAGTTTTCAAAGTCAATTCTCGAATTTCTGTTTTTCTCATTGAACTAAAATTTAGGCTATACTTACTCTTGAATAATACAACAAGCCATGCACTTTGGAGAATTTAGTCTCCAATTATTATTTTTGGACACCCTAACCCTAACCCTAACCTTAGCTAACATAAAAATAATCATAACAAAAAAAAAATAATGGTGAAAAAGTAAAATATAAAAGGATACATTACCACAAATGGTGGGGTAATTCTCAGGAAAGGATTTCACAAAAGTGTGAGGTGAACTGATTTCAAAACATTTATTTTATTCACCAGAAATTTTAGAAAATACCAGGACCCTCTCTTTGTCAACTTATTTAATGATAGGTCCAGAGTAAGTATTTGTCCTGATAATTTATTTGAGTACCTTTAAAAATATAGTTTCCAAACTACTTTAACAGAAAAAGCACGTTTTACAGAAGTAAATATCACAACAGAAAGCTCAACAGTAAGGCAAAATAAAAACAGGACAGAGTTACAAATCAAAGCAAGAAGGCAAAGGATATTTAACATAGAGAGAGGACAAGTGAGACAATACAAATAAAAGATTAAAAACATTAATAAGCCATGAAAAGACATTAAAAGGATTAAATAATTAAATTAAGCAGTGCAGTGTGGATGTTTGCTCCAAGCTTTCTGCACAAACTCTAAACTCCAACGGAGGAACACACCTTGTAAACTGTGTTTCTCTTCACAAGTCATTTCCCAGTCTTTCAATTTCATCTAGAAAGAAGTCCATATCCCTCTGGGAAACCAGCGGAGAGAAAACAACCACACGGAAAAAGTTGACCTTGTTCCCCAAAGGTTGGTATCCCACCATCATGGTGCCTTGTTTCATCATGCGTTCCTTGATGACTGGAGCTACCTGTTACCACAAACACACAAAACTGATTCAGAAGTGAGGCGCATACTGGTTTATACTTCCATGGTTTTTCTTTTTGTTTTGTTTTTGAACAAAGCATGCACAGTGCAAATAATTAAGGAGTTAAATCTAAAGAAAGCAGTTCAAAAGATGAACCAGGACTCTTGTCTTAAGCTTCCCAGTCCATTGATGTCATAGCCAAACTTACTTTAGCCAGTCTGTCCTGGTAATCTGCTCTCCCCTCCTTCCCTCTCAGACTGGGCGGTATGAACCAGAAGCAAACATTCACAAACTCTGGCTGCCCGTGGAGACAAACACACACACAGGTGCTGAATATGTTGCAGGGAGAAAACAACTCATTTCTGTCAGCGTGCCTGAGATATCGACTCACCTCACGCAGGAGATGAAATCCTTCTCTTTTCTTCATCTGCTCCACCAGATACCTGCAGGAGATAGTTTTACAGTCTGTCGGCCTGGATTTATTTTTTAAAGACGATTTTAATGATAAAGTTCCTGCAGTATGAGATTACAGTATTGAAGTACATTTACTCACGACTTCAGTACAAGTTTGATTTTCCTGTACTTCAGTATTTCCAATTTTATATAACTTTTATATACTCCCCCTAATTTTAGGGGCAAATATTGTCCTTGTTACCCCGCTACATTAAGCAGCCATCGTAACATACTTTTTCAGGTCAAGATTTGACGTTTAAAAAGAAAGTTGAAATTAAATCCTATAAAGTATGATAAACAGTTAGAATTAGCATGAGAAAATTAAAATGCTGATTACATTAATGCATCAGTAATAATAATTATTCAGTAATATATTTAGAATATACAGGGCTTAACAGATTTATTAGACCACCTGTCATAACTTTTGTAGAACTAAAAAATGTTACTTTTATGTATTTAGCAAAAAAAAAAATTAACTCTTTTTTCACACATATAAACCAAAAAAACATAATAATTTATAATAATCTAAGTGGGCCCATTCTGTGTAACAAGTTTACTTTGGATACTTAAAGTATGTTTTAATTCTGATACTTTAACTTCGTCCTACATCTAAACAACCAACTGACTAATAAATGATTAAATTATGCTGACATACAAAAAGTGACGCAGGTTCATAGCACTGCTATTAAGTTATATCAGATTAAGATAAATAATTTTTAATTCCCTACTCGACCTTTCCTCCGACAGACTTGCGTTGTGCAACAGCTGCATGCCTACCTCACGTGGATAAAAGCTTTGTCCACGCGCTCGGCAAAGCCAGCAGAGCCAACAGCTTTCCACATCAACCACAACTTCAGACAGTCCACCTTCCGGCTGCACTGCACCGACTTATCCCCCACGTCCAGATTCACGTCATAGAATTTGTCTTGCTGGAAAAGGTACGTGGCACTCGCACAGTGGCACTTCTTCAACAGGTTCTGAGGATAAACGGAAATTAATGGTTGCCAAAAATATTTCTAATAAAAGAAAAAAGACCATGTGATGAGTGTCAGATAAAGCTGTGGTCTCAAACCGTGGTGTCCTGCAGCAGCAACACAGAACACTGCAGCCCCGCCACCAGCATCTTGTGAGGATTCCAGGCCACTGAATTAACTCTTTACACACACACACACACACACACACACACACACACACACACACACACACATACACACACACACACACACACACACACA
>JAOWBC010001714.1:13704585-13723822 GCA_028566105.1 Hypoplectrus providencianus
CCCTGGACATACGCCTCTCCCGTCTCTGACCTCTGTCCTCATCCACCTTGCTGCTCTTTATCCTCCTCTCACCACACTTTTTAAAATTCTGAATCCCCCTTCCCATCATCCCATCGCCCTGTGCTCTCCCTTTTTCCCTCCTCTGCTTTCTGCCCTCATCAGCTCAGTGGAGGAGAAATCAGTTTATGATGAGGGCTAGGGGACTATCTGCTTCCACAATAACTAGACTTTATTGTAACCCCATAAAGCTCTAAGAAAATGGGTTGTGGATGATCTACAGTGCTGTACAGTGCAGCTTGCTCTGCATTTCCCCCCCCCCAGCTTACGCGCTTGTGCACGTGTGTTTCTGCACGTGTGAATGCTAGATGAAGCTGCTGCTATTGATGTTAAAAAAAGAATGAATGGAAAGGTGTAAGGGAGAGACGGAGTGAGCTTTAGGGGGGAAGACGGCTGAGTCGGGAGGGAAGGGAGCCATTAAATACTAACCCTTACTGCCCATAGGCCCCCTGTCTCCCTCCATTTTCTCCCCCAGTCACTCTCCTCTCCCTCCAATCAATGAAACTCAGAGGGACCATTGAATTCTTAATGGAGCTGCAGATTCAGGCCTCAAATACCCCCGATGGATCCCCTATCTGGATTGACATGCACACACACACACATATACACACAAATCCAGCGTCTTTTTAAATGCCACCTGCCTTTGTAGCTGCACATTGGCAGGCTGCATAGTGACAGAGCTTTCCCACACCATGAAAGGGATCCGCCTGAACACTTGAACTCTCCTTTCATGGTCAAACAGAAACAGAAGAGTGATCCACTCACACTCCGAGAACAAGTGTCTGGTGGGTGCTCTCCAGTGGATTGTGTAGTGATTCAAGAGAAAGGGCAGTCAGACATCACAGGAAGATCTTTCAGTGGGTGGCGTGTGAGAGAGAGAGAGGGGGGGGGAAAGGGAGGGATGGAGGGACCGGATGACAGACAGAAAGAATGACAATACACATGAGAGAGTGAGCGAGCACGCACGGCATTGCATCCTTCGCCTGTTTTGCAAAACATAATCTGACAGTGTGTCCACTTGAGCTACGTTTTCCTCTGCAGGAGAGAGCCGAACGGACTCGTAGAGGTGTGCTGCGCGCAGACAGCAAGTCTCCCCGGATCAGATCCATCAGCTCATCGACTTCAAAGAGGGAGAGAAATATACCTTGGCTACTTGGGGCTCATCTACCACCAAGCACGCTCCTCGCTGGAGAAGAACAGGTCAAAGCTGCTGATGTTACCACAGGGAGCTGAGATGCTAATCTGATTGGATGCAGAGCAGAGAGATGCTAATTTGATTAGACAGCAAGACAGAGGGTTGCGTGAGAATATGGAGATTCACTCCGAGCTTTGAGCATATCACAGACACCTCAACAGAATGAATTTAGCACACCATGAGTGTGCAAGTCTGCATGCATTACACATGAATAATGAAATAACAGCTGGAGTGAGTCTGCTGGTTTTTGGTGGGTTTGTTTGAGAACAGAGAACGGCCTCAAACAGAAGTCATGATGTGCAGAGGAGCACTGACCGGTCTGGAGTAGGGTCAGTTTCAGGTCCATGCTGGTCCAGTGTGAACTGGTTTGATTTCAGACTTAAACGTGGTAAAGGTTGTTTTTCAACTCCACTCATATTGATTTGCATTTCGCTGCTTTTTGTACAGTGAGAATTCTTAAAATACCACATATTTAAAGTTCATGGTTGTAACAAAAGATAAAGTTTTTGTGAATTTAGGCCACAAAACCACTGATCTAAGTTTAGGACAAAAAACTTCCTGCTGGTTTAAAAAGTAAATACATGCACATGAATGCTGGAAGTGAAGTAGTTACAAGAGTGACTTGAGTACCGTAAGTGACATAGAAAGTGAGCCACAGAAGTTCTTCTTGTTGCTGTGATCATACCATCTATTTTGTTTCCATAAACCTGATTCTCCAGAGTAAAAAGTTCAACCTTTGTTCGCCCCATCCACCTCGTCCTCCAGCTGTAATTTGCTGCCTTTACAAACAACCTATAGTGTCTTTTATTTGAAAAAGCCTATTCTCTTGATTTCATGCAAACCTGCTGGTTTTCAGGTTTCTGGACTCTTGACAGAGCTGTCTTTAGCCCCCTAAGGATGCTATATTATTATGTCCGCCGAAGAAGGAGGTTATGTTTTCGGTAGCATTGGTTTGTCTGTTTGTTTGTTTGTCTGTGACCAAGTTTACGGAAAAACTTATGGACGGATTGACCTGAAATTTTCATCAGAGGTGCGGCTGAGCCCAAGGATGAACCCATTAAATTTTGGTGGTGATCTGGAATGCCTTCTGGATTCAGGAATTTTTTTCTGATTTGGAAGCGAAACTACAGTGTACTGATGCGATTGCATCCAATGGCCGCCGGGTGGCAGCAACGATTACATTATGAACAGTGAACATACCAGTTTAAATACATAAAAAAGGTAAAAAAAAAAAAAGAAAAAAGAAAAAAGACATGCAACAGTAAAAGTTTTGGTGTGAATCACAATATAAGGGGCGGCACAAGCTGCATGGCGGAGGTCTGCGCTCTCCGAGTGCTTTTCTAGTTATATAAATGGATTTTGAAGCTGAACTATGAACAGAACCATTACTTTTTATTCCTCTGATTGTTCATCATGTAGGATGTGAAAACAAAACATTTCCAGGTATCCCCACTGAGCGATCCCCGCTGCACTGTACATTACAGATGCTTCTTTCACAATTAGTACAGAATGACTCACAGAACGTTCTCGTCTGTCAGACTGTGTGTGTGTGTGTGTGTGTGTGTGTGTGTGAGAGAGAGAGTGTGTGTGAGAGTGTGAGTGAGTTAGTTATGATGGAGCTGACACCCCCGGAAGACAGTGACCTAGCAGTTGACTTAGAGGCCATTTATACCCCATTCCTGTCAGAAGCCATTGGTGCGAGTGTCACACAATCAGCACGGGGTGTGAGTGTGTCATAAGAGTGTGTGTGTGTTGTCCTGTGGTGGGACGAGGGTGGCGGAGCTGTGGGTCACTGCTATGAAGTGTTATAGCCAGAGGGAGGGACACAAACGTACACACAGAAAGAGATGAACATCTGCTGTGTGGGACCCGGGATAACCTGACCGAACTGCTTGTTTATTACTCTGAAGCTTTTGGGATTTGCAATCTTCTTATCCAGCTGCATCAAATATTTGCTGATTTTAAGTACTTTAAACACATATTAGCTGTGGTATGTTTACGTAGCCCTGACGGTAAGGATTAAGCATCATATAAAGAGTTGTTTTGGCAATATGACTAATGTTAGATTAGACTAAAAGGTCCAAATCCTGTCTTTTCTCATATGTAATCGCCGCTAACATCAGCCTGTTTATCCGTCCTTTATTCCTGTATTAGCAAATGAATGAAGGATGTAGAGGAGGGACAGGCTTTTAGGAGGGGAAGAGATAAACAAATAGCCAGAGGTGACTCGGGGTGAACTGTAATTTGAGGCTAATAATCGGAAACCATGCAGATAAGCTAAGTAGCCTGTTCCTGTTCCTACAAATGGTTTTCTGTAAGGATAACTGGAATTTATGGCTCTTTAACTCATAATTACATGGAAACATAGTGTGCACAATTTTTTTTTTAAAGGATATTTACTTTAATCATTACTGCTTCTGTTCAGCCACAAACTTCTTTCATCCTCTTTCACGTACATAAAAAGTTTTATATTTAGCTACTCATCGAGCTATCGTCCCTTTTCTCATCACATTTGGGCAAAAATGTTGATTAACCTGTTACATCAAGTTGAATTTCATTGCTTTTCTTTATGTTCTTATTTTCAACTAACATTTATCACTTCATCTTTTTATTTTCACTTAATCGTCTTGTTTACTTGTCCCGATTATTGCTTTTCAAATACATTTCATTAGTCATTAATCAGTTTAACATACTTATAAAAAGTAAACTGAAACTTTATTTAATGCTTTGAAGATGGCATTTTTCCCTAATCAGACAGTTATCACTCTGCAGGGGTCAAAATGATTATTTTTGACTTGCTTGCTTGCAAAAGTTTTCATGTTCAAATTCAGCTTACACTTGCCCCTATACGGTTATTTATAGCAGTTATCAAATAACTACAAAGACTTAAAATAAGCCATCCATTTAGTAGATGAATCTCAATAAAAACATGTTAAAAACTTGACAGAGAGATGACGCAGGTCTGTTACCACTGGAACAAATATAGAAGTAATATGATTTAAAAACAAACAGAAAAGAAAGTGTGGAAGTACATAAAGTCTCTGAGAGCTGAGCACGAGGCGACATAACTTACTTTGTGATTATTAAAACATATGCTGGCTTTTAAACGATATAGCGACGTGTATAAAAACCTATAATGACCCATAGAATAAGTGGCTGAGGTTAATGTGATTTAATCTGTCTGGAGGCTGCCGGGTCTCATAAGGTTATGATGGTATCACTTTACAGAAATGAAATAAAGTTACTCTGAGCTGTGATAAAGGATCGTTATATCTGTCTCCTGCATGGCCGCTGCATATACAAGCCACAAGGCTTATTACTTTTAATTATCTCGACCTCTTTAGTCGTTTAACAGCAGCTGGACTCGCTCTCTCCCTCTGTCCCACTTGCGGAGTAACCTTTTGCACTGCCAATAAACATTAAAGTTTACAGCCCTGAAAGTAAAGGCCTCTAATGTGGGACGGAGAGGAAGATGTTATGATGTTGAGCATCTGTGTTTGACTTGAATTAGTCCTGGAGCCGATCTAACAGCGTCCCCTCTATCCTAAAATATCAAAGCAGCTTGTTAATCTAGTTTTGGGGGATTTAGATCTGAGATGACTCCTTGCAGCTAATGTGTTTATTCTGGTGTTGTTGTTTTTTTTAAAAAAAACCTGTCTGTTTCACTTTGTGTGCAATGCAAACTTACATTTGCAATTTGCATTACACTGAAAGAGTTTGTAAAGTTTAAGTAACGCTTTAATTTGATGGAAAGTACTGTATGCCTACAGCCAGGATTTGGTTGCTTACCACAGCCAGCTTCACTATCTGTGTTTGGCTGAGACAGACCAGGAGCGAAACTGAGATGGACGGGCTCCAGACAGCTCCAGACACACATGCGTACAGATACAGCACACACACAAAGACACGCTAATCTGCTCTCTCAGAACTACTCTGTATTGTTGTAAAGCACAAATGCCATCCATACAGAGAGTGTGTGTGGGAAGAGGAAAGACTCCAGTCCTTTGTTTTTCCTCTTCCAGGCGAGCATGTCAATCCTCCGTTCTAAAGAGAGAGCGCATGCACGGTGTGTGCATGTGTGAACGTTAAAAACAAGTGGGTGTTTAAATGTCAGATCCCATAATTGCATCACTTGCTTACTGTCTCCCTACGCCCCGAGTAAAGCTAGCTCTGTTTCTACCGAGCCTACGCACACTAAGTGCAAGCGCTCTTCCACATCGACCGAGTGCAGCACAACCAGTGTGATGTTGCCAACTACAATCCCCATGATGCAGTGCTTCTCCTCTTTGTGTAGGGGGAGAAAGAAGAAATGATTTTTGGCTCAATGCGTAGCGTGTTGGAGGAAAACAATCCAAGAGAGACAAAAAGAGGAGCAGAAAAATGGAGATCAGAGAGAGGAGCTGCATTTATGTGTGTATCCATAATGGATTTATTTATGTGAGGGCAGGGCGATGTGGAGAAAATCCAATATCACAATATTTTTTTTTTTTTTTTTACCAAATACAGTAGAAACAAGTTATCACAGAGGTAGACTGTGGTCAAGTAGTCTGCCTGCTTTGTCCATTTTGGCTCTTTTCATTAAAACATGCAGGGGAAACGTAAAACTGTGCTCATTCTGTCGTTGTTTCAGTTTACTCCCATGATGCTCTGCCCCGCGGTAACCCTGCAGCGTTCCAGCTGGCTGCTGGAGGCTGGTGGTGCACGCACTTTGAAATCATGACAGGAAAAAAAAAATTCTCTCATTGAAAAACAAATTGAAGCTCATGACAAATTTGTCGAAACTTAGCGATGTGACGCAGCAGCAGAACGACTGCGGCAGGTGAGCGAGTAACTCTGGACCTGGTGGCTCAGAGGGATCTTCTGATAAATAACCATCAGTAATGTGGACACATAATGAAGGAAAAGCCTATGGTAGGTTAGAAAACAACACTTTAATGTAATGCAGCATTTAACCCTCTGAAACCCAAACGATGTTGGAGACATTTTTAGCTCTTATTACATTTTACTCGCTGTATTTTTCTACAGTCTGTAAGTCCTGCAGCTCTGTGGAATCAGTTGTGGCTAGAAGTGGGTGGAAGTTTGTGCAGATTAACACAGTTTTGACATGAAAAAAGAAGAAATTGGAATTTACACATACACAAATACTTTTCAAATGCCCAGTGTCAATAATACTTTGCAACAAAAGGGTCTTCAAATATTATATATACGGAACTGTGTGCATCTTTACCGCTGCTTCTTGCAGCCTCTCCTGTCCTCTCCTCTCAGCTCTGTGTAAACACATTCTCAGTGAATATTTGTCTTGTAACGAATCATCTCAGCAGCATCATGGCTTTGATTTTTACAGGATCTGGTTATTGTAAACTGTTTATTATTTGTGATGTTTAAAATGAGACGTAGAATAAATAAATTAGTTTTGTTTACTTCATTGAATGGAAACGTTTGTAACCTATGAACCAAAGACAGACCTTCAAAATGTTCAGATTGTGATGAAAATGCCTATTTTTATTTAATTTTTTTCTACAATATATTGTGGATTTTCTCTGTCTTTAAAGATATACATTTCAGAGGGGGTTCAGAAGGTAAAAGCAAGCCAAACCTCAGATGATATTCCACCTAGCCCTATTTTACGCACAGTTTGAGTTTAGCTGTGGATTTTCTTTAGCACATTAGAGCCATCTCTGTGTCTGACAGCTCGAACACTGTTATGATTTCACTGAACACCGCTGAGCATTTTTGTAATCAGTAATCAGAAGCTATATTATCCTTTGAAACTGAGTTAATTATAAACATTAATTAGGATTTTTCCAGATGTGAGCTTCGGTTCAAAGTACGACTCCATGCCTCCTCTGCATCTTGCAAAGGAGCGCTTGTCTCCTTGTTTTAAGCCATTTCAGTCTCGGCAGCCGGAGAACAGATGTTCAGCCTGTCAGTTATCCATGTGTTAATATCTGGGGAGATTTTCCTCGAGTGTGAGGATCACTGTTCTGCTCGGATAGGCCCAGAATCGCTGATAAGGCCATCTGATCAATAGTAGTCCGAAGCAGATGCTTAAACATTCATTAATACTCTCACTTTAATATCGATTTCTTTTTTTCCCCCCAGAGCTGAGAATGGCCCCGCGGCCACAGACTAGTAGTCTCTGCACAGTACGTCAGCCACAAAAAGATGATTATTTAAGTATGAAATATCACATTTTGAGCACGGATGTATTATGTGTAGTCCCCCTCGAAGTGAAACAGGTGTCACGGTCTGATTTGTAAGATACCCAGCGCAGTTGTGATAAGAAGATTTATTGCAAACATAAACTGCTGCAGATGATTACAGTGGAGGATATGATTTATGCCTCCTTCATTGAGGCAATCAGCATAATTTCCCTCGGTGTGACACACTAGCACATGGATGAATATTCAAAATCACACACACACACACAGGCAGCCGCAGGAACGCCTAAATGCATGCACATAAGCGCATACGCAGCATGCACACGGAGCGGCTGCTGTAATGGTGTCGTACTGTGCGAGCTGCTGAGATCATATCGCTCTCCGATACACCCTCCTGTGAGGAACTCTTTAAATATGTATCTACCACCCGAGGCTCCAACAGGTAAACACCAAACACACACACACACACTCATATACGCACACAGGCACTCAAAATAGCTTTGTGAAAATGCTGTATAAAACCGTTTTGTTGTTCAAATATTTTAGGACTTTGAGGAAACTGTCTGTTGAGTTAATGATTTAGAAGGTTTAAGCAACATTTCAGTGCAGATGAATCTGCTGTGTGTGCAAGAATCTGCTGATATGAAAAGTATCATGACAGCGGTTATAATTCAGTATACTACAGTAGATTACGATACTGTCAGCAAGGCCAAATTGCATGAAATGTGTCAATTTAATATTGATAGTACTACTTAGTACTGCAACTAAATAATGAATCAGCAATCTATATTATGATGTGTCTCAAAATAAGGACTGAGTACCTCAAAAAAGTGTTTAGTTTATCACAAAATAGTGATTTACTGTCTCAAACAGTGATTTAGTGTCTCAAAATAATGACTTAGCCCCTTAAAATAGTGATATATTATCTCAAATGATGATTTAGCAACTTGAAATAATGATTGAATATCTCAAAATTGTGATTTAGTATCTCAAAATATTGACTTGTTATCTCAAAAATAGATTCTGTCAGACAAATTAATGATTTCCGATCTTAAGATTGTGATTACTTGTTATCACAAAAATAATGAGTGGTGTCCCAGTATAAGGAAAGCAGCACCATCATGCATAAAATGACTTTTTATACATCAGGCTCTGAATTTACTTTGGTCACAGTCCCTTTTTCTGTGCAAATTATTAGCCACAAATCTTTGCAAGTAAACTATTATTTAAACATTAAAAATCCAGCTGTTGCACATCATTCCTTTGCTTGATTTGAGACTCACAAGAAAATACTGTGTAGCCAGTAAACTTTTTCACATTGCTTTCATTGTTGTTTTTCTGGAAGACCCAGTTTTAACCTCAATCAGGATTCCCACTCCCCTTCAATCGTAAAGAATTCCCCACAGTGTCTCACTGGGGATTGAAGTCTTTGCTTGATGAGCGTCCTCCTTTTTTCTTTTTATTTCATTTTGAATCAGTCGTGACCTGTATTTACATCTGACCGTGCAGGCTCCAGTGTCGCTAAGCAAACTTTACACGCTCATCGGAGACTTGGTGACCCAACTATCTGCAGCAGCTCCCAAACTTTGATCCTCTGAAAGTGTTTTAACTCGTTAACTGTCCTACTTACTGTGAACGCCAGCAGTGTGCTCGTATCCGGCTCCAGACAGGTTCATTACTTCTGCAGTCATTTTGCTTCTCTTAACTCCACATTGCAAAGAAGAAATTGGCAATTTTAAAACATTCATTTGCATCCATTTCAGCCATTCATTATTTTTTTAATTTCCTAAGCTAGCTATGATAATGAAGTTATCATTTCATGCTTTCCTGTTTTTCACTTTTACTTATTTCTTGTTTATTTTGCTCCTCAGACACAGAGAAACATACATGTACGTCAGTATTTCAGTCCCACTGTAGACATATTTTCTTCTATGCACTTTCAAACGGAGACCTTTCTCATGATAAAATTTAAAGCGACAGTAAACATTGTATTTTATATTGAGGATTTCTTAAGATGATGTTTTCATACTTCAGCAAAGAAGCTAACCTAGCTACTCAAGAAACTCAAAACAGATGCACCAAGCTTTGGACATTCATAAGCTATGATGCACATTTAAGTTGACCAAATGTTAAAACTTTTTTCCTTAATGACATGTATAAGCTGCACATTTAAAAAAATAAAATAGAATTAAAATTTGCTTTGGGCCTAATGATAAATTAAAATAAAATATAAATAAATATCTATTTTAATCTCACTTTGTCAGCAAGAAGAATCTAAAATGAGTCCTATTTTCTTGCTTTAACAAAAAAAATAGAAAAAGAACGTTTTGTTTTTGTCTGTCCAGCTCGGTTGCTCAGATTCATCCTCGTGGCCTTCAGACACGGCAGAGAGGGATCCGTCCGGCTAAACGCTGAGGCCAGCACTAACTGGAATGAAGACGGCTTCCTCTCTGAGGCTTTTGACTGATGCTCTTAATGAGATACTCTGTTTTGGCTAAATGGTCAAAGCTTTTATTTCCCTGGTGTGCTGTTGAGCTTGTTTGTACATGGACCGCACTATTTCATGATTTTATGTGGGTAAAATTACACTGGTATTTCATTGAGCCTTTCCACCCTCCAGATCAATCATCCCATCATCCCGGTACAGTCGTACAGTGTTTGCGTCATGCACACACACACACACACAAACACACGCACACACACACACATATATACACACACCATAAGTCATCTCAACATGTTTATGGAAGCACTTGGATCAATAGGCAGCCAGCCTCTGGCCATCAGGAATCAATACTGCAGCACATAGTGAGGACACAAGGCAAGAACAAAGCTGCGCCTCGACACACACACACACACACACACACACACACACACACACACTGCAAGTACAGTAGAGTGCAAACACACACAGAGAAAAAAACCCAGTCCTGCCATGACCAGTGAGTGATTGCTGTAGTGCTGGGGACTGTGTGATAAGGGATCCATTTGGAGCTAAACTCAGTCCTGGCCTCCAGTGATCCGGAGGGCAGACGTATGAAAGGAGGCGTGAACTGTAATGCATCCCTTCCATATATCATTTACACAGCCAACAGACATCAAGATGGAGTTTACATTCCTATTAAAAGACGTAATTCATTTGGACGGAATGGAAAAATTGTGCTGTAAAATTAAATATTGCAGATAACAAGTGGCAAATGGAATTAACCTGTCTGCTTTTTTAGCCACGCTGGCATCCGGGACGAAAATGACGGTCGGTTAAAGATTGCACTGGAAATTAAAACATGATGGAGGTATTTAACCTGAAAATAACTATTTTGATGCTCCTCTGACTTGTAATAGGGACGACATTCATTCCCACACTGCAGGGAATGGAAGTGTTGTGAGACGTGGCTTAAACACACCACCAGTCATGTTGTTGACCAGCTTTATATCATAATTAACATAATCCTAACAAATGTTAAACTTTTCATTGTGATATTTGTGTGAATGGCAAACTGCAGGCTGCTTTAAAATGCAGAAATATAAACAAATTCTACATGATGTTGCGGCAAACTGTAAAAAACAAAAACAAAAACAAAAAAACAGGCATTATCATCAAAAGTTAAACTTTCCGACAGTCCTTGAACAGATCATAGGTTATGGAGGTTGCCTTTTGAAAAAGTAACCAAAATGAGGCATTTAGAAATGTGATATTTCTTTCAAAATCTTTTTCTAAACAGTTTGTAAAAAAACAGATCCTGTTAACACAGAGCTGAGGGGAGAGGACAGGAGAGGTAGTAACAATGCAAATAGTTTAATGTGTATAGTATGAGACACATGTTTTTTTTATAATGGATATATAAATTTCAATTTTATTTTAATTCATTAGAGAAGTTCATGTGAGTTTATGTCATAATAACGCTGCACAAATTACATTCTGCAGTTTTTCTAGTCATATTTGTGCTGATTCCACAGTAATGCAGGACTTACAGTCAGAATGACACAAGGCCACAGTGAGTAAAATTATTTAAAAAAAAACCTCAAGCTGCTTGTGGTTCAGAGGGTTAAGTACAGTTTAAGTCTGGATGAGTTGTGATAACTTTATTGCTGCCTTGACTTTCATCCATCCCTATTAATAGCACAGGTTTTAATTTGTTGAGTAGTGCTTGTAGAGTCTCTCCTTTGCTTTCAAAAAGTTGGATTAATTACATCAATATGAGGGTAGAATAATTTATGTTTTTTAGCTTTTTAAATACACTTCCAGCAAAACACTTTTCAGCCCTTTTGCAGTCAGACTCTAAGCTGCAGAGTTAGCTCGCTGTGAAGTTGAGGCAGCGGAGTTTTTTCTCTGAAACGACTTTACGCCGCCGCCGCTCTCTGTTGGCTTATAAATAGCACAACAAACCTCACCAAAATGTTTACCTGACTTAAAATGAGAGGCAATTCGTCTTCTGGAAGCCAAGCGTGCTGTTTTGTTGAAGGAGGGGGGGAGGGATGGAGAGGGAGGGAAGGAAAAATATACTGGAAAAAAAAAGCAATTAGGAGATAGAGAGGCAAAAGAAAAAAAAATCTATTTTGGACGATTTCAAACAAGCTTGTCACCACAGCGCCAAGGGACTCGAGCTGTCTGTCTCGCCACGTTGATACGCGTGTGTGAGCACACACGATCATGTACACACACACACACACACACACATGCACGCACACACGTCAGTCTGTGTGAGTCCCTGTGACAGTAGGATCAGTCTGCACCCCACAGGCTGTAACCCCTTGAAAACCTTCTCAAAACGCTTTAATTAAAACGTCTCACACAATTACAGCACATCCCGATGCTCTGACCTTCACACCTCCCATGAATACTGTGTCATCCAATGTCTCTCTCTCTCTCTCTCACACACACACACACACACACTCACACACACATACACTGTTGCTGTCAAGTCAGAATTTAGCAGTTTTGTGTGTGAAAAAAAAGTGACGTGTTGTTGGGATGATTATTTTATGCCAGGTAATTTTAAATCGCCTTCAGACCAACATGACTTTCTGACATTTGTGTCTGAATGTGTGTACTGCCAAAAAAGTAATAAGTAGGTCAGTGTTGTGTAGCATCAGGGATTCTTGGGGTAAAGTGAAAAGATATGCAAGTGCAGGGAAATAATTCTGCTGTCTGAGAAGAAACCTAAAGGGTAAGACCGGTTTATTATAATGAGGATGTTATTTTTATATCCGTCGCACTGTATAGAGGTCAGTGACCAACTTAAAAGCTGCAACCTGAGGTCAAATGTAACATATTTAAGATGAATAGACAGTCTGTAAGGATGGATAGATTGGAAATTAAAGTTGAGTGTAACTGTTGCAATTTTTGTTCTTAAATTGTAAAAATGTGAAGCTAACATGGCGTTGTTGTCAACAAAAATGTGCATCTTAACCTTTTGATTTTGCAAACTTCAAGACTACTTTTGATTACAAATTTGCACATATTCCTCATCGCATTCTGACAAAATCAGATAAAAAATCCTCATAATAACCTATTAGTAATGTTAGGAGGTTAATTAAGACTTATTAGGCGACTTCACTGCAACATCTTTCATAACTTTTGCCCAAAAATGGCTTTTTTATTAGGACAGGTTGCCAACTCATGCTATTGACAAATATACATTGCAACATAAGGACGCAGTGAGTAAAATGTAATCAAAAATACTTCAGTTTTAACTGGCTGAGGGACCTTTAGTTGCCATTGCCACTAGGTCTCACTGGCTAAAGAAGGTTTGCTGATGTTGTGGAGGGTTGAGATGATCTGGGTTCACACCTCCGACACACACCGAGTTCAGTTAGCTTCAGTGGCTAACTAAAGTCCAATTCTGGAGTTGCGGAGTGAGGTTGAAACAAGCTTGAAACAATCCTACACAGCTGCCACGGGAAACTGCAATAGCACATTATCTCCAACAGTGCAGAAACACTGGGTCCAAACAGAAACAGTCACAATCCAAGAAACATCCAATCACCTTGTTCAATGAGCTCAAATAACTCAGCTCTGGACTTGGAGAACTACTGGCCTCCCCCACTTCATTACTGCGTAGGAATGATGACTACAACCAAAACTAACCCAATAAAATGTTAAACACAAAAACAAATAACACCCAAATTGTGGTAAACTGGAATTGCCCTTTAAAACTTAAGCGACATTATCTTCTTTAAGACTTTGTTTTGTTAAAGTCCCCAAAGCTAAGCCGCTCCGACTGCAGTATAAGAGAAATATCTCCAGCCTTTCGGTTCACTGTGTAGATTAAATTACTGTTAAGATGGATGGTTTTTTTTGCAGAGTGTGCATCAAAGAACACTATCTGTTAAGGCTGCTTCAGGGCACTTGACTGAGATTGTGGTTGCATTATCCTGCACAATGCAAACTTAAGCTGAACAATCTGCTGCAGCGATTCGCCTGTTCGGGGCTTCTCCGTGATAGAAGCAATAGACGGGATCCACCAGGACTCCCCCACATATGTGGATATCTGAGATGGATGTATTGAAATCAGGAAACAGCCGTCGGCCATCGCACGTACAGCACAACACACACACACATGTGAAACTCAGACACACAGGGCAGCTTGCAGCTAGCTGTGGGGTAAAAGATGGACAAGATGTGCCGGCAACTTATCTGAAATGGGGAATGATGATGCCGGCCGAGGCCCATGATTGGTTATCCCATTTAGACCAAAGCCTGTGATTGGTTGTCTTATCGGACCGGCTCCCATCATGCATCACATAGATTCATCTGTTCCTCCGGGTTGCTCAAGTAGGACCAATCCATCTCCCCCTCCGTCCTGCTCTCCTCCGTCCCTCCCATATTACTAATCTGTCCTTCTCCCTTCTTCTTTTCCTTCATCTCATTGCCCTCACTGTATCCCCCCCCCCCCGCCCCGCCCCGCCCCGCCCTGGTTTTATGTATCCATCTCATCACCATCCTCTCAGCTGCTTGTTCTCATCCCTCCCGCTGTTCCCCATCCTCATTTACTTAGTTTTCTCCTCTTCCTTCATCCCCTGCTGTATACACCTTTACAATCATCTTTCACCCGTATCCTTCATTTCCTCCCAGTCCTCCCCTCTTCTTCTTCTTCTCCTCCTCTGCCACCTCTCCTCCCGCTCCTGCGCAACTCATTTTCCCTCTGCATGCTGATAAAGTGAAGGGATGATTATGTGGGCCCATTTATCAGGGGTGTGTTTTACCAGCAGCGGAGACCACAGCAGGGATAAGGGGGGCGGAAATACGATTTAGATAGCGATAGGAAATAACGCCTGGAGAAATATGGGGCCGATAGAGCCGTAAGAACAGTAAAGTGTACTTATTTTATTTCACTTTTTTTTCCCTGTATGTGCGTGAAACTATCTTACTCAACAATCACTGACAGATTTATATCAGTCTACAAAACGTCAGTGTCTTCTTCTTCTTCTCTTCTATCTCCGCTTTAAACAATTCACCTTCTTTATACAGTGCTTTCACTTCAGCTTGAGAAGCACACAGCAGGAAGCTCAGTGGGGAGAAAGCTCTGTGTGTTTGTGTGTGTTTGTGTGTGTGTGTGTCCGTTGCCTCCTCCTCCTCCTCTGTCGAGCTGTACATTTCTCTGCCTGTCTCTGGTAGTGTGTATCCAGGGCCTATCCATCTCTTCCTGCCTCCCTCTCTCTCTCTCTTCTTCCTATCTGTTTCTCTCCACATCCCTACCTCAATCTTGTTGCTTCTCCTGTATCTCTCGTCCCAGCATTGCTTTACAGATCCATCTCTCTGTGGCACTGCCGGTCTGCACAGCTTTTTTTTTTTTTTTTTTTTGTGCTACTTGGTTTTTAGCTATCTCAGAGAGGCAGAGGCACCCCTGCTTTTCCAACCCGTGTTTTTATCCTTCTTTCTCCCTCTCTTTCTCTTTCTTTCCTTGTTTCCTTCACTCTCCACCCCCCCTTCTTTTTTCTGTCTCTGCCTCTCTTGGGAGTGTTGTTATCAAAAGCGATAGTTCACTTGCTGAAAATAATAAGCAGCTTCTTTTGAAGTCTGCGATGGCTGTTTGACGTCTCTGTGGTGTTTCATGCAGATATTGCCTCCATTTGTGACGGGGATAAACAAAAGATTAAACTTATTTTAAGGTCAGTGTGTGTGTATGTGTGTGTGTGTGTGTGTGTGTGTGTGTGTGTGTGTGTGTGGTAAGTCGCCCCCTCAGGGTCCGCATTGGCCTCCTGTCACCTTGCCAATCATATCAGTTAGGTGTGTTCTGATAACCTTATCTCTGCCTGAGCTCTGCATAGCCATAGGGCTGCCCCACCAGCACACACACACACACACACACACACACACGTTCACACATAGCAAATGAAAGAGGCTAGAGAGCAGATAGGGATCGATGCCGCTAAATCAAGGACATGCACTATGCTGCTTCTCTCTGTCTCTCTGTGGCTCTTATCTATAATGGAAAAGCCATACATTTACAGCTCCCTGACTACCTTATGGTCACGCTCAATCACAACATAAAATACTGCTGCAAAGTGTGGCTGCCGGAAAAAAACGCGCATTAAAGGTTTTTGGTGTTCAACTTGCAAAGTACTGTCCGTGTTAGCTGTAGTCAGAGAGAGGGACAGTGAGACAAACAGAGGACGGGAGTTGTGTTTTCAGCAGCTGGAGAGCGAATTTTGAGCAAACGTTCTGCATTTGAAGCATATGTGGGCTCGTTTGGAGCAAATAAACTCAGGGCGCAATCAGAACTAAAGGTTTAAAACACACACAAAAAAACATTTAGGATTTGTGTGCATAATAGGTCAGTGCAGAGTCAAGGTAATGTTTTCATGATGCTTTAAGCTCCATGTTGATTTTTTTACATTTCCATAGATTTTTAGCATTTTCCACCGCCAACTTTCAAACAAATAAGAATTAATACTGCAATTCAGCCCCTCCACCTTCGTGGCCGACCCCTCTGCAAATCTTTATCTAATCTGTGAAAATAAACAAAAAAAAAAAGAGTATTTATTTCAGTTCAAATGGACCTGGGTTATGAAAGCGTTGAAGGCCGTAAAATATGTCATATTGCCAGAAGTTGGTGGTATCGTCTTTACTTCATGTGTGACTGTGATCCGCCTGTTAACAGTGTAGAAGCAGGTAAGATTGCCATGTCAATGTTACACATCTACGAAATAAATGTAGAAAGATGTCTCCGGGAATGAGTTTTAATCGTTCCTTCATGTCAGCCTGTTTTGGCCATGTTGCATGCTGTCCAGAGACAAAGACAAACGCCATGATTCTTGTCACGTGAGTCAAATTTGAGCTCCATCCAAACTTTTTCTGCAGAGCTGTTTTAGTGTTTCCATGTCTAATTTAAGGCATCGACACTTTTTCGACAAAGGCAATGCCCCCAAAAACATTTTTTTGTGAGTTAAATTCAAAAGAGCTTTGCCAGATTTTCCAATAAGTGACTCTAAAGTGTGCACGGATAAAAGTGGATGAGAACTCAACTAGTGCTGTGCTGTGAGATTTTTTTGGCACCTGTGTGTTTCAGAGTCATTGCAAACAGTAAATCACTGTGAAGAAAAGATCCAGTAAACACTCTGCTCACCATTTCAAAGACAACACAGGCCCCCTTCTCCCCCATCTCTGTGTAGAGAGCTTCAATGGGATTTGGATCTTGCAGGTCTTGTGGGACCCAACACAAATGTAGTAAGCATGGTGATATATTTTTTATTTTTGAGCTGCTATTATTAGTTGTTTATTTGGCATAAAAATGCATCGTCTTCCACACCACAGAAACTGGGAACAGCATCTGTAAAGACTTTTTGTTTTTGTCTGTTCTTTCTCCCATTTCTTTCCTATTTGAGAGGATTCCCTTCTCTTCTGCCTGCCTTATTATTGCTCGCTCCATTGCTGACCTGGAGAGGGTGAAGACTGTCATGTGTTACCTCTGTAGGAGTCCTCTCTGCAGGAGCAGGCTGGAACAGTTGGAAACATTTTTTTGCTTAAACCCCAATCTCACAACAGAGAGAAGAAGAACCTGAGCAGGATGTTCAGGTAATAAGTTACCACATGCATAATATCCCATGCTTTACAGTCCGACCTATGCATTCACACAGCAGGAGGTGTAAATGTAATTGTTAAGGATCTGTAAAGTTCTAGGAGGGTTGTCAAGGGGCTTTTTTCCTTCCTTTTATCTTATTTTCATTTTTAGGGTACCATAACATTAGTGGTCCCTGCTTGAAAAGGTTTTTAATATAATCGGTTTGGTGGCATATGCTGTTACTTACATGCATTAAAGTGCTTTGGCCACTGGCATCAATCACAACTCCATCTTCCCCTCCCTCTGTGTCACCTACACGGCTCGGCTGCTGTCCTTCCTGCCCCGTGATGAGCCTCCACTGCTGGTAGAGCTGGATTGATTAGTCCAATGCTTCAAAGCTTAATTCACGATGTTGATATTCAAGAACAACGCTGGTGTTTCTGATTTTCCGGAGCGATTTTTCTCATTTTATTTTGCACTTCAGATTTCTGCCAACAAAGAACGACCAGCAGCGGCTCTCACAAAGAGGCTAACGTCAGCAAAGGGAGAGGCGGAGCCGGCCGTGGCTCAGTTTGAAAGATTGGAAGGTCGCCGGTTCGATCCCCTATCCTTGGGCAAATTGTTCCCAATGCTGCGTTCAGTGGTGTGTGAATGAACTCCTGGTGGTGGCAGGTGGCACCATTTAAGGTAGCCTTGGTCACCAGTGTATGGGAGTGTGTGTGTGAGTGGATAAATGAGCCATTTGAGTAGAAAATCATTGTACAAGTTCAGACCATTTACCACTAAGCATGACAGCGCATTTTCACACCTAACTTGGTGAAAAGATGGTTTCATGTGGTTGAAACAGCTTTAAGACCAAACACAACTGTTCTGCTTTGTTTTTTATTTTTGTACTTAACCACAAACAGCAATACTCAATATTTAACAGATAACACATGTAATTAAAAACCCAGCAGGTGCAGTTTATTAACACCCATAATGACGTTCGCTATCCTTTGTTGGCACCCTCTAGTGGCCGTAGTTATTATGACAAGAATAAAGAAACTTCTGAGATAAATTCTTACAGCCCTAATAGCCCTTACATGAAAAAATATATCAATTAATTTTTAAGTCGATATATCGACCAGCACGAATGGATTCATGTTATTTTATTCTCTGGTGAGATTACAGTGTGAACAACAGAAAATATTCCTTCTGTGCTTTTACAACTGAGAACCAGATTACAAGAGCTTCAGACAGCATCACAGACGGCTGGCTCCTCCAGAGGACTGGGGGAGACGTGGAGCAGATCACAGATAACGTTTTTACCTGCTCCTGATCCACTCACAGACTCAGTGTCATTTCAACTAGTGTTGATGTTTATAGAGACCAAATGTCATTTCTTCATTACGCTGAACAAGAATATATTAAGCCGAGACTCGTCAGCAGGGACAAAGAAGTTACTGTTGGAGGACATTTCATTCTCATGTCTCATTCTCACTATCATCATCAATTTGTTTTTGTCTGAGAAACCACAAGCACTGTTAGTACCATACCACTGAAATGTAATGTGGGCTTTTTCACCATATTTCCAGATGTTTTCTCCAGATAATGGAGGTCTAAATGCACAACTATGAATTGCAGAAGCTATTTATATGATCAGCATAAACAGGGTGTGCATTCATTCTTTTTACAAATAACAAAGAAAATATTACAAAGGTAAATGATTAGAGATCTGTTAATCAGATGAGTTGTGTGTCCTCGGTTTGTTTCAGGTCCCCTGTTGGTGAAACAGGTGGTGGTAAATGAACCCCTCTAAAAATGTCTCCTCCTCCAGAGAA
>JAOWBC010001714.1:13766817-13778610 GCA_028566105.1 Hypoplectrus providencianus
ATATACTGTTTAAAACAATACATATATAAGCCTCCACAATGTTATATTTTTATAGAATATAATTTAAAATATATTTATATATCTTGTTATTGTTAAAAAAACAAAAAATACATTTTCATTTCTCGTCCCAACAATAATATGTTCTCACTTCCAGCGGTGGCAGCATTACTGAGGCGGCCACTTATATCTGCTGCTGCAGCCTGGCTAGTTTGATTTACGACACATTTACTCAGCTAATTGGTAATAAACTTTACCAAATGATGTTTTTTGTGTGTGTGTGTGTGTGTGTGTGTGTGTGCAAGAATGTCGACAGTTTGCATTTAAACACAAGCGTATCGTGCATCGTAGAGAGCGACTTGTTTACTTTACAAAGCAAAGCAGCAGAAATGTTGACATTTCTTTTTTTTTTTTCTGGAGTGCATTATGCATACATTTAATGTTTTGTTTTGTTTTGTTCTGTAGCTACATCAACACCCATCTCTTTTCTTTTTTCAGTGTAAGTGTTAATTAGTTTGCTGGGAGTGTCTGGAACAGTTCATAACAACAAAAAACTTTGTCAAAAAAGAGCAGAGTCACGTCTTCACACACCAAACACCTCATATTTAACAAGAGCTTATAATTAGAGTTACTCTCTTCTATTAACTACTTTTACCCTGAGATGAGACGGGTCCTGATTTCATTGGAGAAACTAAAATTGTGCGCTTTAGAAAAACAAACAAAAAGAAAACAAGAAATGTCGAGTACTTCCAGTTAAAGACTCGTTCACTTTTAAGATGTATTGAGATCCTAATAAGCCATGCACGTGCATTTTTCACTGGGGGCACTCGGAGAGCACAGACCTCCTCTCAGGCCTCTCAAAATTTTAACGAAAGTAAAAATAATTGGTTTATCCGCCCTGTGATTCAGGTCTGCTCCAAAATTTAATTGGTTTGTTGTTGACCCGTGCAACACTCTTTCACCAAGTTTGATGAAAATCAGGCCAGTAGTTTTTCTGTAATCCTGCTGAAACTGACACACAAACAACAAATGGAGCTGAAAAGCTGACCTTCACAGCAGAGGTAAAGATGGCAGACTAGAAATGGGATGCAAATTATATTTCACATACACGGCTGTTATGATTTTATAACCAACATCCTGTTTACTGAAGAACAGAAAAGACTTCTTTCAGTCATTTTTAGTGTTGCCTGATTATTGCTTTTCCCCGTTTTCTGTGTTTTAGGGTTAGTTACATTAACAGATATTTGTTTTTTCCTTTTTATTTGAAAAGTTCTAATAAGTTTATCAGAAACAAAGGCTACTCAACCAATACCAAACTGTTCAGAACAACAGAAAAACTCAAGGAAATAAGAGAAGATGCCCAATTTGTCATAGCAGCAGAGTATTTACTCATAGGATAACAATTCAGTATTTCTCTATCTTTTGTAAGAAAGTGTCTAAATGCATTTTTAGTGAGCTATAAACTATAAATGTGATATAAATGTATTATTCCCCTCCTCTGTAGCAGACTGAATTCCCTGGTGAGTGAGCCATGAGACAGCTGAGGCTGAAGCTTTGCCTGTTTTGGATGAAAAGCTTCCAGAGTAGCCTGTTATATATAACGTGTTTTTAGTGGAAGCTTTGCCTTTATTGGATGGCAAAGAGTTGAAAGCTGCCTGGGAATATGTGGAGAAGGTGTCAAAGGTCCCCCGGACTTGAACCGGGAACTTTACGATGACCGTATTATCTGGTCAGCATCTTAATCTGTTCGGCTACCGATCGTCCCTGTGTTGCAACTTTCCTGCTGACACAGCATTTTGCAGAAGGTGTGGTGGGACTAATTATCGGTCCTGTCCAATGAAAGCGCTGCTTTCCCTTCTGCCTGTATGCACTGTGCTGAGAATGATGTCTGAGGGGTGCAGCGTGAACATGTAAATGTTTAATGCAGTTAGAATTAAATTAGCCTCCTAAAACTCTCTTGGTCACCTTTTTGCTCTGGTCTGAGTTGAAGATACTTCCCGGATATTGGACAGCGAGAGCAAACCAGACGCGGTCGCTTTATCACTGCCGACACGCCACTTATCTCTCCTCACGCCTTAGTGAAGTCACTCTGCAGTGATTTACTGAAACGCCAAACTGCCTCAGATGGACAACAACATACAATTTAAAAGATAAAGAAAAAAATGTCCCAATGTGCACGTTTGTGGTGATTACATAAAACATTCAACCACGGCACCAGAGAACATTTAGATTTTATTCCGTGCCTTAGCTTAGCAAGCTGTTAATTGACAGATTCAGTTCAGTGTGCTCAGGTCAGAGAGATGTCACCTCCACCTCTTCATTCATTCTTCTTCTCTTTTCGGAGCCCACTCCTCCTCCGTAATAAAGACCTCTGTCTGAGCCGGTTTAGGGGAGGTTGAAAGTCTGTGGGCTCAGGGTAAGCACAGGGAGGATTTCCTGTGCTCTCACTGTCAAGCTGCAGGGTTATGTTGGGTTATGAGAGTATTAGGGAGGGGAGAAAAGACTTAGCAATGGCGGCTCCCAATAGTTCTCATCATAGAATATTGAAGGGCAGGAAGGCAGAAATTAACAGGCAAATAAACAAATGAAGTCAGAGGAAGATGCCGAATATCTAACGTAAAAAAATAACTTTTACTAGTCGGCTCTGTTGGTAAGGTTCTGTTTAGTTTGTTCTGTTTCAGCACAAAACAACTTGGTTATGTAAAGATCAAGGGGAAAGTTCAAGGAAAATCATTTGGAAAAAGATTTTTGGTTATATGTCTTTGTCCCTATATTGAATCTTTATTTATTTTGTCAGATATGTGTCAACAGGTTACTGCATTTTATTCAGTCTTGACAAAACTGTGTTCATTTGGAAAAAAAGTTTTCATTTCCTGTTTTGCACAGGAACTATTTTTCCAAAAAGATAAAAACCTCCTCAAACAAGCGTAAAATCCTTTATGTGCATTTCTGAAACTTTTACCAAATATTTGTGTTTACATTAAGCCTTTCTCATGTGAATTTTTTTGAAATGTATTGATGGAGACATGACTTATGTGTGCTGCCCACGGTTGGTCTCTGTAATATAAGTTTCCCTGTGCTTAAAGGAATGATTATGTCATGGTCAGTCCGCTTTTTACTGTCGGTAGGAAGCAGAAAGCAAACAGAAGTCTCCTGTGTCAAAGTTCAGCCCATTCAACCGATCCAACCTCCTCCCTCTGTGAGTTTGTGGCTCTATAACTTCTGAATGGCGTAAAAGCTGTTGTTTTCCTTGGAGGGACAGTCTCTCCTCGGACAGGCTGTCATGGTGCAGGATATAGCTCATGTCTGATATCAGACATTCTTCAGTAAGTTGCATTCATGTGCTTCATGTTGCCTTTGCTGTGGTAAAGCCATTAGCAGTGATCTAGCCGGTGATTCCCAGCCCTGCTTCTTATGCATTCTCTCATTGTGCTGACCTCCAGCTTGTGAAAAAAGCGTGAAATTAAACAATTCCCCTGTGACGCAGACCCCCTGGAGGCCCCTGCATCTGACTTTGGAAACCTCTGGTCCAGTGAGCAGCGTGCTTTCACTCCGGCCGGGATGGCTGTGTGTCTTCAAGCAGGCCATTGCGAAAGACAGTAAAGCAGAGAAGCCTTTCCAGCCTCCCTGACAGGCGGAGCAGCCATGTGGAAAAAGAGCTGTGTTTGCTACAGACTTCTGCTGCTTCACTACAGGGCTGCATAGTAATCTGTGTGCTTGGCCTTGCTTTGACCTACAGTTCCACCCTGAGACCGCTGGAAAACCTTGTTTAAACTAATGTAACTCTGCAAGGCTCTTTAACCCTTTCATTTCTAACATGCAATGCCACTTCACGTTCTAAAACGAACACACGAGTAGACAAAGTCGTCTCTCTGCTTGGATGAGGTGCACAGACCCAGAAAGCCACGGCTCCATTTCCACAGCAAGAGAGAGCATTCCCACTGATCCCCACCGGTCAAGTTCACACCTGAAATAGCCTACATATGCTCCTCATGCCTTGAGTGAGCCATGTGCTCAGTATCCTGCAGATTTCGTCAAAGTAAAGCATGCGTACCTTATAATTAAGCTCTTGTTGTGGTAAATCAGTCTCATTCTCCACCTTTCAGGTTGACTTCTGTATAAAGTCCCTGAGCTATAATACGCTGCAAACTTTCCGCCTCAGATTTACCTCTGCAGAAAGTGTCTCCTTGTCACAGCTAATGTTTAGTAACACCTATACCAACAGAAATTGTCTCCATTTAATGGACCAAGTTAACATTTTCTAGCAATGCAGTCCCCTCACTGTGCCCCAGTGGCCTGTAAAGTAGCCCAGCTCTACGATAATGATGCAGGAGAGAGAGGACTGTATTTCCACTGTGACTTAGCGGAGCATGGTGAGCTACCGGGATGAGCACAGGCCAACGGCTCTCCTGCTGCACAGGCAAACGCTTCCTCAGTTCACCCCCTGTTTAGATCAGGTCCCTGGTTCCCCATTAAGTCTGTTTACTTACTGCAGTCGGGAATGTGTCCGTGTGTCTGGGCTGTGTATGTGTTTATGGCGCGTGCGACCACATTCGATGCCATAGCACGGATTACATTATTTTTTAGGTGACGAATTGTTCATGTTAACGGGGTCTCCAATTCTGATTCTCATTTACTGGGAAATTTGTTGCTACTTTTTTTTTTTCTTTTTTGGGGATTCTAGTCAGGGCAGCAAGCAATGCGATGAGGAGAAAAAAAAAATCGCAGATGAGAAGTCAGGACTGCTACATTTAATGGCAAACAGTAAAGTATGTTTTGCTGGTGGCCTGCAGGAGTCCTTCTCCAGGCCCCGTGGCTGCCTGTCTGAAGTCAGCAACATATTTTGCTCTTCTACGTGAATTATGTAAATAACATGTGTGTTGTTAGCAGAACAACTACATTTACGTCGCTTTGTATGGTAAAGTACAGTGGCCAACAAGTGCTCTTCTAATGCAAGTGTTTTATTCCCCAACTGGGACTTAATGGTGCATTCAGTTGCACCTTGTAAACTCTGCAGAACTCATGCTGCTCTTGTTTCCTTCTGGCATGCAGTGGCTCTTCTTTTTGCAGTATGCTGTTATTAAATTTTTGTTTAGATTACTGTAAATGTTCCCATATGGCCTCAGTGTGATACAGTAATTTGGAGAAATTATAGTATCACTCTAAAAACCATGTAATCTATCTTTAAAAAAAAGAAATTGAATGTAACAGTTACATCATCAGAGCAATCTGTTGATCAAAATAAATAAAGACTCAAATATCTACCCATAGCCAGTGCTGTTAAACTGACTCATCACCTTTATGATAAAAAGAGAAACTGCATGATAGACTTGGTGAATTGTGACTTAACGATGTTAGATAATGATTCTTGATTCAATGAACAGAAAAACCCTGCCAGTGTGGGACCAACTATGTCCTCGTGTCCTCGGGGACGGCAGTGTCAGACAACACTCGTAACACATGTGAATCCTTGTACCCTCTCAGCTTTGTAAGGTTGTTTTTTTTTTTAAGCTGTAATGCTGCTGTATGTGGAGGGATATAATTTTCCCTCTTCAGTGCTGTGATATTTTGCAAAAAGGTTAGGATCAAATTTGAGCTATGGTACCAGACCTATTGGGAAATATCACTGCAAGAGTTTGGCTTTGGACCAAACTCACACTTCAAACTTAAACTGTATCTTGTGCATTGGA
The DNA here is from genome assembly GCA_028566105.1 of Hypoplectrus providencianus. Classification (NCBI taxonomy): domain Eukaryota; kingdom Metazoa; phylum Chordata; class Actinopteri; order Perciformes; family Serranidae; genus Hypoplectrus; species Hypoplectrus providencianus. The sequence continues at coordinate 13,772,505 of JAOWBC010001714.1, forward strand.
CAGACACTGCTGCAGGCTATACCTGTCCTCCAAGTCAAGTCAAGTGAATTTCATTTATGGAGACCAAATCACAAATTGCCTCAAAGGACCCCACCCATCTCCTGTTCCACTCTTGCTTTTGTCCACAGAATTGACTCTAGCTAGAAAATTCTTGATAATTAAACTGGATTGAAATTAGTTTATTCAGTAACTGCATAATTAACAATAATGGCACATTGAGAGTTTATATCTTTGACATGTTAAATGACATATTCATGCAGTGTTTCCCATTAATTACCGACACTCTGGCAGCCCACCACAGTCCAACTATTCCCACCTAACTTTACATTTTCATGTGGTACTGAAAATGTAAAGTTAGCAGCAAGATGTAAAGTTAAAATAATATAAAGAGTCAGTCAGCCAAATCCCTCAAGCCACCAAATTTGGCTTTCCCTCCCCATGGGTCCATGGCTTTCATAAAAGCCTGTGAGAAACACTGATTTATATGCTTCTAGATGGTCCCATTTCTAGAGTGACAAAGTCGTTTTCCTGACTTCAGTGTGTGCGTGAGCTTTAAATGTACCCTGGACCTAATGAGGATCTTGTTACCATAAAGGTGACACCACACCTATTTATCTATTTAGTCTTTTTGTTTAGCGCCCTGACGAAGCCGGACAGTGGTTGAAACATAGTTGATTTTTTATGACTAAGACACAACATGAAAGTACTCCATCTTCCCCTCATCCCAAGCAGCCACCAACAAATATTCCTTTAATAGAAGTGTAAAAATTTATTTGCATAAGTAATATAGTCAACACAGAGGTTTTCAGGCTTCAGGGGCCAAACATACCAAACAAAATGGCTCGAACTCTAACCCCACCAACCCTAAAACTAACCTAAGAAACCAAATGTTTCTTGACTTACCTCCCGAACTAAAGGAGAAAACAGAACTGACAGAAATGACATTCCACTTTTACTATGAGGAAACTATATCTGAATCTCTGGTTGAGGAATGACCGCCATCTTGGCCCCTTTTATCCCCAGGTTTACTTATTTCCGGCTGCAGCCAATCAGCTTGTGGTTTAAAGCCTATGCACCAATCTGCCCAGAGCTCCAGCAAACCTATTCACATATCAAATTAGAAGAATACACAAGACAAACACAACAATGACCACATACATACGTCATAACAGTGATTTAAAAAAACAACAACATATGGCCGATATGTTAAAGGCTTTATATTGAATACTAATAGTGACATTTTTCCCTGCTGTGGAGTGTATGCAGCTTTCCTCCATGTTTAACTGATTCTCCAGGAACACGATGCCCTTAATTAAAGCTTCCCCCTTCCACCTCGTAAATCAGGCCAGTTGTCTGCGATCCTGCTGACAGACACATAAACAGTCATATCAAACACACAGCCGCTTTGGCTGAGGTAATAATTGGTTTTCAACTTCATTGTGGCTTTTTATTATTTAATTGAAATAGGATCACACTGTACTTTGGGCCTCATCTGATAATGTCAAACATGTGGGTGGTGTTTTTAAAGTGCTGTCGGTGGGTCTTTGTCACAGAGCATCAGTTGGCTCGACTCGTCCTACTTGGCTGGAAATAACTTTGGCTCGGTCTGCAAATGCTGCATGTCGAACACATTGTCATTATAAAGTTTGTCTGGTGGCCACTGCCAAGAAGACTGGCCAGAGCCATTGCTGTTATAATTAATGATTTAAAAGCAGTTCAGAGAGCATTAAGAGCTTTGGCTACCGCCGCAGAGAACGTTTCCCTTTATTTATTTCTGCTGTGAGAGACTCGGGCCCCTAAAGCCCTCGACAGCACAGATATGATAACTGGCAAATCATTTAAAAACATACATGATGGAGGTGGAATAAAGCCTGCTACAACATAAATTAACAAGTTTAGATTATAGAATCTCACACAGTAACAGGCTATATGGTAATTCCATTGTGAAACTTAAATGACTACTGCGGACTAAACAGGCTCATAGTTCCCAAAGCCTACAAAAGTTGTGGTAAAAAGTAGGTTTGCGGTGAGAAGAAATTCTGTAGTTTTGGTTAATTACGGCTACAAAGCCACTGACCGAGGTTTAGGGCACAAAACGTCCTGGTTGGGCCTTAAAAAAGACAATTAAAACAGTAAATACATGTGTGTGAAGCCGGAAGTGTGACGAGGGGAATGAAAGTTAGGTAATAATGGAAGTTACGTAAATACAACAGGTTACTTTTGTTTTCATATGGGACAGAAACCCAGTTCTCCTGTGTGAAAGTCTGACGTTTGTTCAACACATCCACCTCCCCAAGTCTGATATCAGCCATTTAAACCACCAATCAAAGCATAAATACAAGTCGCTTTTGAGGGGAGAGCAGTTGCACCATGTCCCTCCTCCTCTGCAGCCATTGTCAGTCTCCAATAGCAACGCCACCGTGCAAGCAGAGGAAAGAGCTGGCTGACCCTTTAATATTTGATCTTTACTGTGTATATAATTTCCTTTCCGTAAAAGCTCAAAGGAGTCCTTATTAAATGTCGTTTTAATAGTCTGTGATAATGCTGATGCGTTAAAGTTACCGTGTTTTACTGTATGAGGCACTCTGGTTTACAGCCGCTCTAACTGGAAATTACAGCCATGAATAAAATCTGCACAATCACAATCAGTACAAGGGTCAGAGCCTGACAATTTTTTTGGCATTTTCATTTTTAGGCGTTTTATTATTTAGGCATATCATTTTTATTAGTATTATTATCACTTCACCACCAGAAGAGGAAGTGAAACTCTGAGCTTTTTTTGTGATTGAATATGGTGATCGAAGAAAGTTGTTTGCGAGGGTGTTGCTGGCTCCAATCTGTGCTTTGCTTTTTTTGTTTGGGTTGAGAGGCATGCTTTTCATTTTGCATATCAAAGGCGCAGCATCTGATGTTCAGGATATAGTGAAATATTTACCTGTGATGCCTGGAAGACAGTAACTCTTCACCAGCGACTCGCTCTCTCTCTCTCTCTCTCCTCTGCTTCCTCAATATCTCCATTTTGATCTTTCTCCTTTCCTCTCTGCGTGCCTCCCCCAACATCTTTTTTCCTATAAAAGGATATTATATGAAGTATGTCATTATCATGTCCAGCATCTTAGCCCTATCACCTGTTTTGTTGTGTGCCGGCTGCAGACCTGTGGCGTGATAATGATCTCTAGTTACGTTGGCTTTGGGTGAATGTTTGTAGCTGTTCAAAGGATCAGGAGAGCAGCATGTGGTGGTGACAGACGTAGCTGTGGGCTGCACAGGAATACTTCACGGGGACGGCGCCCGATAAACCGAACAGATGTTGTAATAATCAGACATATGCAGGTTTTATGCAGATCCATGGACTGACACATGATCCACGACACTCATTCTTTCAACCTGAACCCGAAACTTTTGTTGTTGTTGTTGACCTCAACCTCTTTCACTGCAGCTCTCAGTGCAAAAGACAAATCTTTACTTTTTGGAGGGAAGATTGGTGGCCCTTAAAGCCTCCCATCCTCTGCCCGGTGGCTTTTATAAAAACTCAGACAAACGAAATAAAGTTGACCATTTATTGAAAGAATATAGCCAAATGCAGTCACAGTGCTGGACTCTGCAGTGTCCACCTCAGGGCTCAGATCCAGAACGATCAGTTCCTTCCTCACAGGTTTCCTCTGGTTGTGGCTCCACCCTGATTGGACTTCTCCAACTGGTAAATTTAGGGTGTTAGCTGCCAGTCAAAGCCTTCACCTTGTGTAAAAGTTCCATGTATGGTGTTTATGCATGTTGTCTGGTTTTCTGGAAGATTTCTGCTCTGGTTTTAACTGCTCAGAAGATGTTTGTATGAGAAACTAAAGCTCTCTTTGACCTGCAATAAGCCAGAAGTTTCAGGCCCTAAATTACAAATAGATGACCTTTGACCTGCAGCTAGACAGAAAAGCAGACCCTCCATATCTGCTAAAACAATCTAAACCTAAACTACACTTGATATTCCGATCCTTCAGGTCTTCAGTGAGTGATTTTATTTTAAAGGTTGATGAGAGCTCATATGTCCATGATGACACATGACTCAGGGTGAAGAGCACAGCACACAGACACAGACGGTTCAACGCTGTAAAAAAGTCTGCAGTGTCAGTTAAATTGGGCTACAAAACCACTGATCTTGTTTTAAATAAAATAAATATATATATGAATAACATTGAGATTAACAATTTAACTAAGTTTGATTGAAAAGTAAAATCAACTATCCTTCAACCATAAATAGGATCAAATCATATACACCATATGCAACATGTAACTATTGCACTCAGCACAACACGATACTTTGGAACTTCAGAAACGTATATTCAGCATTTTAGTAACTATATTCAACATAGTCCAGTCAGTAACTCAACCAGAATGGGGTGCACTCGATTTAAACACAAGACAAAAAGCAAAGCAACAATGTGGCACAGTAGTTGTTTTATTTCAATGATCTTGTTTTCATAATCAAAGATTAATTCAATTAATTGCCCAGCCCTGCTGAGAGAAACCCCTTCTTTGGTCCTGGGCTGCCTTTCACGATGTTCTCGTTCTGTCTCGTTTGGTGCCTAAACGCAGAAGTCCCCGCTGACAGTGACGGCGAGCAAAAATAGAGGTGCGAGACAAAATGGAGATGAGAGCGAGGGGAGTGAGCGAGGGGGTGGCATATTGATTTAAAAGTGTTAACTAATGAGGAACAAGCACGGCTGATGAAAGATGTAAATAGCTTGTTGTTCAATTTGCCGACACACTTTTCCCGTGCAGGTTGATCCCCTCCTCCCACTGCAATCAGCGGCCCGAAAGCGCAGGAATACACACAAACGCGGGGAGAGTGTGAATAATTTAGTACTAATGGAGGGATAAATAATCTCCTCATTTGCATTGGGGGTAATTGATTCACGGGAATAGTTTGCCCCTCCACCTTATCCCTCCGTACTTTTACACCTCCCCCCTCCATCCCCACCTTCCTCCTCTCCTCCTCCTCCTCCTCTCCTCCTCCTCCTCCTCCTCCTCCTCTTTCCTCCCTCGTCATCATTCCCACATTCTGTCTATCCGCCGCCTGCTTTCTCCCCGGGGCATTTGTGTGTTCCATTACGGCTCACCCTGCCCATGACAGCTACTATTAACCTTGGAAGTGAATGTGTGTTTGTGTGTGTGTTTCCCAGTGTGTCTGTGTGTGCCGGAGAGAGAGCGCTTGAGAAAGAGTGAGACAGCGTGTGTGTGTGTGTGTGTGTGTGTGTGTGCATATGCATGTTTGTCAGTGTCCATGTCTGTGTGTACGTGAGAGAGAGACACACGGATGGATTAAAGAGGAGAGTGGGACAGCTTGTTGGGAGACATGTCTTTGCTTCTGTTTTTGCCTTGGCACACGTGTGTCTCCGCCCGCGTGCATGGAAACAGGTGGGACATATTAAAACAGCCGCAGGCAGCAGAATTGACTGTTGCTCTGCAAATAAGGAGAGGAGGTCACGGACAACAATGCTCATATCCGCGGACGGCGTGCCAGGCCTAATAGCTCTCCATCCTCTCACTTTCCCTCCGTCTCCCGCTCTGTTTTCTCTCTCGTTTCACAAACACACACACACACACACACACACGCGAACCCTCTCTTCCCTTCTTCTCATCAGGTTTCTCTTTATACATCACTCTTCCTTCTTTCCGTCTGTGTCCCCCCCCCCTCCTCCTCCTCCTCCCTCCGCTCTTCCACTCTTTTCCACCTTCCACTCGAGCCAACTCTCCGTAATGAAACTCTAATGGTCTGCCATTCGTTTCCGCTCTTTGCTTAGTGAGGTGATGCAGCAAGAGCTAATGGTCCTATTTGTGTGTGTGTGTGTGTGTGTGTGTGTGTGTGTGTGTCCAGGACTGTATCACTGATAGGGAGACAGTGGTATCATCAGCCTATAGGCTCTATAACATTTTGCTGCAGCGGCCAGGTGCCCCCCATAACTCCAACTAATGTCTCAATACCATCCTATTTACTGCTATGAGGTAGATGTAAGTGTAGGTTTGTGTGTGTAGGTGTGTGTGTGTGTGTGTGTGTGTGTGTGTGTGTGTGTGTGTGTTTGTGTTGGCAGCAGAGAGAGATGATCCTTGGGGA
>JAOWBC010001714.1:13789950-13801917 GCA_028566105.1 Hypoplectrus providencianus
GTAAGTAAAAATATTTACATTTTTATCCATTTTACAAACAATTTCACGTTATACAATCTCTAAGAAACAACCCTGTCTCCTCTAGCTTGTAACTAATGCAGTTAAATACAACAGACATAAACCTATATGTAGTTGAAAATTTTGCTTTTTTGTTGTTAAAGAAAATAACCAGTAGCCTGAAAAGTTAAAAATGGTAATATTTTGAATGGAGTTTGGTGTGAGAAAATGAATGCACAGCTTTCCTTTCAAACATGTTGCAAATTGGTCGTCTGTCAGCATTTATCATGTCACTGGTTTGAAAATGAGCTTTCTTTGCTTCGTAAATGATGAGCACTGATTCTAGTCTATAGACGGTTTCCATTGTAAACAAAGCAGCATTTAGGAAATATCCTTAAAGATTCTCCCCACCACACCAGCTTCACTCCAAGGGCTTAGCTAGTGGAGCTCCAGGGACAAATCTGGATTTAGCACCAACACGTCTGCTCCAGGAATACTACCAACACAGGAAGCACACGCTCTCAATCACATTCATATGCAGAAGGATTTATTTTGTCATTTAAGATTACGGAAGATTGTCTGAGCGTTTCATTAACAGGGTAATCTCCTAAGAAGATGGATAAATAAAGGAGGAGGCGCTTTGTATTTATGTTCCAGTCGTTCACGGTATAGCTTGGCGTGCCGGAGCAGACGAGTATGTACACACTTCCAGGACGAGTTAATAAAACACAGAGCGTGTTTTCAAGTGGCTGCACAGCGCACGGGGCGTGGAGCTCGTTTGAGCGCGCGTGTCATCGAGGCTGCCAACCATAAATTAATGAATCAAGTTGAAAATGTCAAACCAGGTCCCAGATCGCTCTGCTGTGGCTCAGCTGCAGAGCACTGTCAGCACCAGGCGGCTAACTGATGGTAAGAGGCCTCACTCACAAAAACAAACACGGTCACGCACACACACACAAACACAGATGCTGGCACACACACACACACACTGTCTGCCAAGTCTTCCATTTCTCTTGTTGTAAAAAAGGTCACTCTTGTCTCCTCTCCCCTCTCTCGCTTCACTGGGTGGTCAAACCTCGCCACTCCAGCCCCAAGTATGTATCCGGGAGTGATTACTGCACGTGTTGGTCCATCATTATTATGTATATTGTGTCTTGCTGGCACATTTCTTTTTATAATGTATATGGAAATGTTCCTCCTGCTACAAGATGGACACTCAGATCCATCAGTGCTTTACATGCCGCTTAGATCCATCACGCCTCGCAACCCTTGTCCAGATTAGTAGACAGCGGGTGCATGTATTTATATATGTGTATCCCGGAGAAAAAAGAAAGTCACATCAAATCAAACAGCTACATTAGGGGGCAGGAGGGTGATAATCTTCTCCTCTTCACACTCCTCTTTTCATCAGCACCTTATCTTTCTTTGCCTTTCATCACCCTGGTGCTCCGTGCGAGCCCGCAGCAACACGTGATTGATAAGGAGAGTGCAAACGGGCCGGCGTGGAGAGCAGCTGACTTCATAAAGAACATCATGTGCAGCTCAGAGACGCACCATCAAACCTACACATCCCAGTCAAACTGCAATTAAAAGGCTGCTGGATAGCCTCATATAGAGCCCTGCTTCCCACATGTTTGCATTTTTCTCTTCTCGGATAATGTGTGTGGGACAGAGCGGTTCGTTAGCGGCATCAGTACCTTACAGCTAAATCCAAACCACTGGATGACAAATATTCGGTTCCCAGTAACTCAAAAAAACAAGACAAATAACAAAGAAAAACAGTTTTCTTTTCTTGGCATGTGCATCCAGAACAGCCTTCCAGCTCAGCAATCGATACTGCAGCACGTTTCAGAAGTTACTAAAGCACTAAAGCACATGTCAATGATTTTTTAACAGCCTGTAAATTGTATGTGTGAGTGTGTGTGTGTGTGTGTGTGTGCTTTCTTTCTTTTTTTACACATGCTTAGATGCAAAATAACCCTTTAAATGCTCTCACACATGTACTTTACATGCTTGGATTGACACTTAGATGTGCAGACTCCTGCACATCCGTCACTGGTGATGCGGCTAATGAAGCTTGCTGCTGTTCGTCATTCAGACAGACGAGATGCACTCAATTTTTTCCCGATGACATCTTTTAGAAAATGAAGCTCAGTCTACACGGCACTCTTTTCAAAGCCTCACCTCTGTGTGTGTGTCTTCCATTTAATCTCCCTTCACACGGTGTTTAGGTATATATGAATAGTACACAAATGTTTGCGAGTGTAGACGTTTCAAACGGCTCCAAAGCAGCAGGGTCCACCCTCTAACTTCCAAACATCTTTACTGGCGCTTTAATGCGGTTCCTTAACACAGTTTATGTATTTTGACCATTTTTCATGATCAAAAACCTTCACTTACTATCTGGAGAGGGGAAAGTAAAGGTGAAAACATTATACATCATTATAATTTCCACCCAGGACATCCCACAAAGGTTCAGCATTTACATTTGATGATTTAAGAGCCAACTGAAGACGTTTCACTGAGCGAGGCTCTCTTCATTTCCTCGTGTCTTTTCTCTTTTTACAGTTTTTTTTCTATAAGGATATCATTTTTAAATTAAGGTTGCCTCTGACTTTTTTTTTTTTTTTACCCCCTAATAAGAAAACCATGCTGAAGCTGTGTTTTCTTTTCGGGGGCATATGAAGCAAAGAACACTGTTTTTGATTTAATGAGGAAGTTTATCTGTATTGTGCCCACTCTCTCTCCAGGTGTATATCTGAACATAATAATGAAATAATGGCTGTAAACTGGCCTCCCTCACTGTGCACTTATCTCCTCGTCTGTTTCTCTGCCGACACAATCAGTCGACTCTCAGGAGGTAGATATATGACACGACTATTTCCAACTGTTTTCTCCTTATCAGAAGGTGAAAGATGACTCATCTGGTTATATGGCCGTCTGATGGGCAGATGTTGGAAGCTTTTTTCTGTCTCACCATGCAGGCGGTTTTGCAGTCTGAGGGGAAGGAAATACACAAAAGTTGGCTACTGCAGAGGCATCCAGGGGTCACAAGCTTAACACCCACAATGTCTAAAATAGGAAAAAGAGACACATCTGCTGCAGAAACACTTTTATTTTTCAGATGGAATGGGAAATTATCTCACATGGTACAACAAACAGAAAACTGTCTCTTACCCCAAAACCTAATTTGGCCTGAATGGGCCAGGGGCGGGCTCTTTATGACCTGCAGAGGTGTGATACAGAGCGGACTCAGCCTGCAGCACTCTGTGGTGTGGGATGGTGCATTGGACTTTCTCCCATGATCGAAACTGCTCACAATGATAGATGGATCCTGTGATGAAAGTTCATCTGATGCTGCTCTTCTGGGTCAAAATCTAACACAATCTAACACAATTCATAGTGTTAGAAACCACTCTCTTATGCTCAGTGTATCCTAGATAACTATGACACGTGAAATATTAGCTATTTAATTCAACAGTTCTTTTTAATTGCTTGCCTAAATTTGGCTCCCCCAGTTGAAAATGTTGTAAATCCATTGTTTTATGTAATATGTGTCACTGATACCTATAAATCATGAAGTATTGATTCATTACTTCATTCAATATTTTTTCTTTTTTCTATGCCTGGAGCCAATCTCAGCGCATCACCAAAATTGCAGGGACACATAGAGACCATCAACCCTTCACACTCTTATCTGCAAGCGGGATTTGAACCCACGGCCGCCTAGCTGTGTGAGGCTTCGCTTTACTTCATGTAGCCCGTGAAATGTTTTATTTGAAAATGCTTTTGTCGTAGAAATGCATCCCATTGTATGCAGAGATTTCAGCCTCTCTAATCTATTGTGTCTCCGTGTGAGTGCCGTGGAAGTGAAGTGCAGTTTGTGCTGCCTTTGTCTCAGAACGAACAGATGGAGGGAAACTGGCAAAATGGTCAAAATATCAAGTCGATTCTCCCGCAGATCACTGGTGCTCAGAGGCGAGGAGGAGTACAGTTTGTCACCTTTCTTTTCCGTCAGCCTCGGGGCCAGATGCTGTTCCAATACTTCCTGTCGAACGGGGTCTGTCTGACACGGACTACGTTCCATGCATATCTTACCTTCTGCTGTACTTCACATGTGTCCCAGAGCCGTGACTCAGCGGTGCACGGCGGCTCCTGACAGCGGGGGAGTTCAGCCCGTACACAGAGCCACAAGCTCCACTTCCCGTCCTTGCCAGCCCCTATGGAGTCCACGTCAAGCCTGAGCACTTGTTGTTGAGATTTTAAAAAATATATATATAATGGAAAAACTACTTAGAGAGCTTTTACAATCTGTGTTGGGAATCTGCCGTCGTCAACTTACTGAGCAATATCTGCTCTGTCTCTTTAAGTGAAATCATAAATATAGATCAAGTAAAGGACAGCTTCCTTACAGAAACCATCAACAGAGCAAAAACAAGACTTGTTTTGACACTTTGATTGAAGGGATGACTGAGCTGGCATGCTGTTTGAACTTCTCCCTGAAGGGGAAAAGGATTATCAGGTACAGGAAGACACAGACAGATGGTGGAAATGTGCACAGGAATGAATGAATGTTATTCACGTCGTCCTGACATAATTTGTTTTTGATCACATTAATTGAACAGTTATGGTCTCTAATATCTGCAGCTATTCATCTATTTTTTTTCCTTGTTTGATTATTCTTTATGATTGTTAATTGGTAGAGAAAATACCCAAATGTACTAGAAGCATATTACTGAATTTTCCATATCAATTACTGCCTTAATACACAATTTTCTTAAATATATGACATCCATTATCAGTCAAAAGTTTGGACACACATTCTCATCAAATGGTTTTTATTTACTTTTAACTTTGTTTGTTAATGCTGAGTACATCAGAAATAAAACATATGGAATTATTTAGTAAAGTGTTGAACCAACAGAGTAAATGTAATATTTAAAATTCAAATGACAGATTTGCAAACTTCTTTTTTATTCTCTCAGTTAGAATTATGAGGTGTTTCTGTAATATTTTTTATTACCCTGTGTGCTTTGTTAAGCACATAATAATAATTTCCTGCATTCTGAATGTGTGTAAAGCCATAAAAGCAACTGGCTCTAGTATCTAAAATGTATATTATTTGATTTGTTCAACACTTTCCGTCAAAGTTATTTTTTAAATTTCTTTTTTAATATTAATCTACAGTGTAGGTAATAAAATAAAGAAAATCTGTGGTGGTGTGTCCAAACTTTTGACTCGTCTTTGAGTTTGTTCGATTTGTTTTTTGTCCTCTGAATGAAATAAACATTTTACTTCACTGCTCATTTACACTTGTATTTCCAGAGCAGATGATATCCTGTTTGTATGTCGTAACATAAGTGCAGAGGCGGCCAAAGTTAAATTCCTTTAATTAATTCTCAGATGTTTTGTTGTTTTTACCTCCGGCTGAGGAGACGCCTGACGCATTCGTCTAAATAAATCTTTTTTTAACGGTGAAAAAGACCTTTTAAAACCCTCTCCGAATCGAGGCTGATAAGAGGGTGCTAAAACGCTGACCCAATAAAGAGTTGGTTATCTAGGGCCGGCAGATGACTTGCAGAAACAATGCTGATGGCTGCGAGAAACACATTCGCCCGGGCGCTCTCACACAGCTGGGTCTAAATAAAGCACTGTGGTCGCACTCTGTGAGGGAAAAAAAAAAATCTCAAAACACATTAACATTTAACATTTTGCGCATTTAGCCGGGGCTGCTATCATGACTCACTTGAGACGAGCAGGCGAGAAGCTTCGTGCTCGCTGAACTTGGTGCTGCAGTTTGATTTAACACCAACGTGCTGAACCAAAATCCTGCTTCTTCCACCTCGTCCTCTAAACCTTTAATGATCTCATACGTCTTGCAAAACATATTTACTGTAGTATCTTTGTGTATGTTTACAAGTGTGTGTGTGTGTGTGTCCGCCGCCATGCCGATGTCCACTGCTTTTATGGGGCTTTTGAGTTACACCCTTTAATAAAAAGACGTTGTGGGACTTTTTTTGGTGTCTTGGCTCTTTTCCAGAATTATAAGCCCATCCTCAGAGGTTGTGCAGTGATAAAGGTGTCAGCTGAATATTACCCACCCAGAGAGAATTTACTCCCTTTTATAAGTGTGTGTGTGTGTGTGTTTGCTCAGCCTTGCTGCACGGTCGTGACATTTACTTTGGGTATTATTGCCACATGAAGGCCTGTTGACTGACAGGCGTTAATTGCACGAACGTTTTTTTAATTTCTTTTCTTCTTTAACCTTCCTCATGGTTAACAGCCTTCAAGCCAAGTCTCCTCTCTGCTAATTCACAGGTGTTTCTCTCCACAGACGGGCACAGAGGCACTAAAGCACCCTCCATGGCTTAAATACTTACCCCACATTTCCACCGTTCTGCCCCAGAGACTTGCTCTCTCACTGGGGAAACTTTCAGGTTGAACCTCCTTCTCCTCACTGGTTGTTTGGACGGCCCAGTGGTGGTAAAACTGCCAATGATTGATGCTTACTGCACAGAAGGTGTGTGTGTGTGTGTGTGTGTGTGTGTGTGTGTGTGTGTGTGTGTGTGTGTGTGTGTGGTCCCACAAAGGCAGTCTTTATAGTGTGTATTATAGGGTGGGTAAATGGAGTTTGTTAACCACAGGCTCTCCGCTGCATGTGGACCAGGGTTTATGATGATTATTATAATGTAACAGTTGCAGTAATAGTGTGTGGTAGATTAATATGCAATAAATAGCCTGAAATGGTGTGGGTGCATTTAGAGCCATCTTTTATTTATTTAGTAATTATTCCAACAGTTTGAAAGGTCAAGTTGGGTGCCTCCTCTCCGCTCCTCTCCTCTCCTCTCCTCTCCTCTCTCAGAGATGTGTAATATTTTCAGCACTCTATGTACCATGAGGCGCACTTCACCAGCCCAAAGAAAAATAGGAATAATCCTGTCACTGCAATTTAACACAGACATGTGTTGTCTGTGATAGATTTTGCACACTGCCAGTCCACAGCTGTCTGGGGTTGGGGTACGCTCGGTCTGGCTGACCCTCCTCTGAATGCAGATTACTAATGGGAGAGAACGACAGAAAGGAAGTAAAAGAGAGAAGCGGCGCTTATCGTCCCCCAGAGAAACTCAGCTTGTACACTATTTTACTTGGAATGCCTCAGGGGATGCTGGGAGTCGGAGGCACATGAGTTATTGGACTGTAGTTCTCTAGTTAAATTGTGCACCAGCTGAACTCCCCGTGGATTTGCCCGAAACAGCGGTCGGCCTGAGTGGCAGCTCACAATCGTCGCCCGCTGTCACTTCAATGCCCACATTATAATCGTCCACCATAGCTCTCACTGCAGTGGTGAGACATTATTAATGGGTCATCAGCCCTCTAACACCTAACAGTGTTGACGTGAAGATGGAGTTTGACTAAAATTTTCCCTGACAACGTGTCTAAATATGTGAGAGATGGAGAGAGAGGGTGGGGTGGGGTGTGTGTGTGTGTGTGTGTGTGTGTGTGTGTGTGTGTGTGTGTGTATGTAGGGGGGGGATGCTATTAAACAGTTTTAGAGACCTTTTTACTGGGAGAAGAGGTGGACGATTAGGCTGATTTTTTAGTGAGCTCAGGGTTGTGCAGTTTGATGTATCATGCAGGAATCGTCTGTATGAGCTCCTCTGTAACTTTACAGTGGCATCATTTCCACTGCACATATTTTATCCTGTAAATCACTTATATCACAGTTCATGTGTGGTGCAAACCAAAGCTTTAGGGAAGAATTTTCCCAGTGGGCAGTGAGACAAATGGGACGATCAAACGCAAAAAAAATATACATGCAATAAATAGTGCTGTGTGGTTTACTGGTCCAGACAAAACTGTTCTGTATTTGAATGTTACAGACTATAGACTCTTTTCCAGGTGACATTTATAGAAATGTTGGCATGGAGCAAGATGAACAAAGTCCATGTAGGAAGAAGGAAAAAAAAAAGTGAAAGTGGTGCTAAAAGCTGAGAGATAAGAAACTGTAGTCCCTTGAGGCGGACGCAGCCATTTAAAATAACTAATTATTCATTTGGCACCGTTGCCAGTGATTCCCCAAAGCCGAGTGAGCGTGAAGGCTCCCGTAGCAGAGAAGAGAGAGAGCAAAGGGCGCGGCTCAGTGATACCTGTTCGACTGTTCTGTGGTTAAAATAGAAGAAAAACAGAGCTAAATGAGCATGCTTTGGGTTTGGCTTGTTGACTTTTTGGTTGCCTTTTGTCGAAACCTTTCATAGAGCCGATCGTATGGATGGAGTGGGGCTTTTAAAAAAGATGGAAACTTTTAAAATGTTGAATTAAATGATACCTTGCATAAAGTTTGCAGCTTTCTTTGTGTCAAACAGTTATATTGCACATTTTTAATGGCATTTATATTTTTCTGTTTTTTCTGTTTTCTCTTCTACCTTTTATATTCTTGACTTTTTGTTGTACTTGGACTTTATTTTTTATGTACTCTTATTATATTTAATGTGTCCTCCAATCTGCAAAGAAATAAATCCTTGTTATTGAAAATTATTTGGCGGAAACCTGATTGAATTTAATGAAGAAACTGACAAAAATACTAAAAGTTGGTTACTTATTTCCTACTGTACTGTACAATTGGAATTATATAATAATGCTAACAGCAGTTAAATGAATAAATACATTTCACGTCTTTAGTGTCAGAACTTTATGAAAAAAAGGAAACTTTAAATCTGTCTCTGTGGACAAAGTTTACTCTGATGTCAATGAAGTGTCACACATGGAAATCTAACGTGGCACTAACCGCATTTTTTACAACGACACATGGACACGGCGACAGCTGGAAGACAACAGTGAAATCTGATTACCATGACAACACAATCTGTTCAGTGCCTTGTGCTTTTGCATGTTATAAACTGTTGTTATGAATAAGTAGACGAGTCGAGCCGAAATAAACAATTATTCATTGTCGCGGCTGCATTGAAGGATGTCTTGACATTTAACAAATACCTAGTTTAAATTAAATTCTAATCATATTTAGAAGGCTTAACATTTTAAATGTCAGTCTAGACTCCTGACACCAGAGAGGACAACAGCAGTGCAGAAAATACTGTATATCACCTGTCAAAGCAAGTTGGATCGCTTTCCCTCCACCAATCCCTGGTCAAGTCCCTAACCAGATGCTAATATATGCTAATCCACTCTGAATTTACACACCACTTTTAGCCAATGAGCTCAGCTAGAACAAAAGGCTGGAGGTAACCTTTCTCTCATCACTCAGCCGCTGCAGCTCAGGATGAAAGTCTTTTCAGAGGAGACGATATGCACAGTGGCACATTCAGCCTTCAAAACAGCTCCCACTGTGCACGCTTGATTTATCCACCTCAACCTCTGATACCACTTTTCCACCAAAGTAGCTCGAGAGCCGGGACCTAATCCTGTAACAGTTTTTCGTGTTTCCACAGCAAGAGAATCGGCGCTTAGCCAAGACCGAGGCAAATGTGTGATTGATTTGATTAGATTTGCTTAACTGCAATGATATATGAGCTAGCCTTAGCTTTAGCCTTAGCCTTCAACGCTAACACAAATCAAACAAACAGCAAACTTTCACCTGGACACTTAACACTGCCATCTAGGGTCAGAAAAATCCATCACACTGCAGGAAAATTTAAAAATGGCCGACTTTATGAAGGAATGTGGGAGCGGTCACTCCAAACATGGTAATTATAAGAATTCCAATCATATTTCATGGCTTATTTTGTTTGGATTTTAATATAAGCAATGTAGGTTTGCAATGACATGCAAATATTTAGTAAATGTAAAGTCTGATTCAGACCTAGTGTCCATATGTGGACATCATTTTTCTCTCAAACTACATAATGTCAAAAGATGAGGCTCAGTCTTTATACTGAGCAGGTTCCAATGAGCCCAAACATCAATGAGGAATAAAAACTGCACATCCAACAAGAGCTCAGGTCTGAGGAGGTTAAGTGATTTATAGCCTAAACCCAAGAAACTGCAGCTTTCTTCCAACCATGTGTATGTATCATGACATGTGTGCTATTTTTAGAATACTCCGCTCTGTGCTGTTAGCTGGGAAACGCTCAAATGGTTCATTTTGACGACTATGTATGAGTCAATCAAGGTTTCATGGGTGAAACCAGGACCAGCCCTGAACCAGAAAGAGCACTAAAGATTAAAACGTAAGCTCCACAGTGAGAATTCAGCGCAGGCAAAGAGTGAGTACAGCATCCCGTTTTAAACCTGTGTGCATTTCGCTTCGCCTAACGAGACGATCCTCTGGAAATCTCCCAGAGAGGGACTTTTCTTTTCCTTCCACATTGAATTTGTTTAAATCATGTGTTCCTGCACCTCTCCGGTTTTCTCTTGCCCTTCTCTGTGAGTGGAAGGCTGAGTGTGAAAAGCCTGGTTAACCTCAGTCAGGGCCTTGGGGGATTCTAGTGCTGTATGCTACATGTCAGAGGCTTAATGATGGCTCACAGTCAACTCCAGCCTCCACAGTGTGAACGTGCGCCGACTGTGTGTGTGTGTGTGTGTGTGCGTGTGTGTGTGTGCACGTGCGCTCACATGTGTGTGGGGGGTGTATGTGTGATTATACATCCGCAATGTGCCTCTGTGTGTGTTTCTCAGATCAAGGGTTAACTACATAGGGCACGATGTCAAAGGCAGGTCTTTGGTCGGTGAAAACACTGCCGGCTCCACTCAGCGGTTACCATGGAGACAGCACTGCTAATTCCTGACAGCGCTGCCACTGTTATCAATGTTATCTGCATTGATTTGGTCCCGTTTGCAAATTGCTCTTCAAGTGAGAGGCCTTTTTTTTTTTTTTTTTTTTTCTTCAAATTTAAAGCCACCATCGGTCATTTCTGTTGTTTCATGCTGGTAATTGATCTTCGGTGTTTTAGCTTTAATCAGTTGCAGTTTGGAGATTCAGATATTTAAACATTGAGAATAAAAAAATGCTTCTTTTCTGCGCTTGGTTTCATTGACCACTGACAGCGACAGTTACTGGAGCAGAATCAGAATGAGGAAGACCTTTATTGTCATTATAGTCAAGTACAATGACATTTCGGGCGGCTTCTCGCTGTGCGTTAAGAATAACAACAGATTATTCACTGATCCGATGTATAAACTCCACACTCCTCCTGATATTTTTACTCCAATTTTTCACAAGTTGAAATCAAAGATCTGTGACTTTTGTGTTTACACAAATCACAGTTGATGTCTCCAGTCATGTTTTCATCAACAAATTTCAATGCACATTATGAGGATTTAAAGAAGAAAGCAACACATTTTGTTAAAACTGAAGTTAAAACCTTTTATGCTCTCTTCAGGTGGTTTTTGTCTTTTGAAAAATAGTTAATAAGATAAATGGGTTCCTTTTTCGAAATAGGTTCTGGAGTAGTGAGCATTTAACTCACATGACTGATCAGCTTTTCTCTGCCGGTCAAGATGAGCGGACATTTATTAGTCGTCCATTTGAATTATATTCCTGAAGACTTCCCCCCTTTTCTCTCAAGGTCGACCAAAGTTGTCCAATAAGCAACCTGTTTTATGTTTAGCTTTTTATTTTTATGTACACTCTCCACTTCTTCTGCTATTTAGTGCCAGATTATCCTATAGTAATACCTTACACTGCCATCTTTTGACCAAACTACGTTCCTGCAGCTTTGTTTATTTGCTCTGAATCAGTTGATGGAAATGTCCCTTATTCGCATTTATTTATTTATTTATTTTCAGTTTCATTATTTTACTTACAATCAACTTAACTTTAACAAAAATATTGCTACTGTGAACTTATAAAATA
Source organism: Hypoplectrus providencianus (assembly GCA_028566105.1). Taxonomy (NCBI): domain Eukaryota; kingdom Metazoa; phylum Chordata; class Actinopteri; order Perciformes; family Serranidae; genus Hypoplectrus; species Hypoplectrus providencianus. Next base: position 13,801,757 of record JAOWBC010001714.1, read on the forward strand.
TGGTTTTACCCATAACTTTCTTAATTAAGACAAAACTTCACACAAATGTCAAATCGGATTAAATGAGGACTTTTTAAATCTTAGAAGGTGAAAGGTAATCTTCACTGTCACATCAGAATGTTCTTCCAAAAAACACCTTTCTTAACGATATTTAAATGGAA
>JAOWBC010001714.1:13853461-13863596 GCA_028566105.1 Hypoplectrus providencianus
TCTATCTATCTATCTATCTATCTATCTATCTATCTATCTATCTATCTATCTATCTATCTATCTATCTATCTATTATCCATCCATCCATCTATTATCCATCCATCCATCTATTATCCATCCATCCATCCATCTAGACATCTATCTAGTAAAAATATATATGTCGAAATAGGAAGAAACGACCTTTTCATATGTTTTTGTGGTGAGAATTGTCTGGGCGGTGATTTTAGGGTAAAATACAGAAAAGATATCATCAAAATTCATATGGAAACAATACCAAAAGACACGTGTACAGAGTTTAGCGTGCTCTCTAGGTTTATAACACATCCGAAGATGTCAACAGTTTGATGCTTTGTTGTGCTTAGATTTTAATAATTACCAATCTGCCTAATAGCGAGTCAGGCAGGGGGTCACAGACTCCAATAAACTCTGATAAATACTCAGCTAGATTAGTCATTACTCACCACATCACACACACACACACACATAGAGTACACACACTCATTAAAAAGTTGTTTTATAAAGGCAGATGTAAACACTCAGAGGTGATACAGTTTCTGGATATGAATCCTGGCCATGCACAGCCTCAGTGTGTGGGTGTGTGTGTGCACGTTTTAGCAGACTAATGATGCTAAACGGCACTAAAAACAGCACCCGCTTCAGTCTTACTGCTGTAGGTGAAGCCGCCGCCGTTTCTTTCCATTTCATAAATTGCGCCTATCTTCTTTTGAAATCTCTCTTTCACACTTCATCTATCCATTTCTGCTCTCCTCCCTGCTCCTTCTCATCCTCTTCATCTGCCTCACCTCATCCTCCCGCTATTTCATAAATGACCCCTCCTTTTCTCAATCTCTCTGAGCCACTCGAGCACCCCATTTTTCCTGCGCGCTCTTAGCTCTGCACAGCCAGCTCAGCAGGGTGGCAAACCATTATCCTCCATCGCGGGCCCTAAATCAGAGAGTTTTTACACTTTCTATAATTTTTCCTCCCTCTCTCCTCTCACCCTGTCCTTTTCTCATCCTGTCAGTGTCTCTCTCCCTGTCTAAGCCCCCTCCCATGTCTCCTCCGTGGCACAGGGACTTGTGATCCCTGCCTCTCTTAACACAGCAGTGGCTGTTAACCCCATTTACTAAGGATGACGCGCTACTGACAGACTAACAGATGGACAGATTGCCCTAACTGAGCAACCAGGAGCCAAACCTGTGTGTGTGTGTGTGTGTGTGTGTGTGTGTGTGTGTGTGTGTGTGTGTTTGCACTGAGATAGCGCTCCTGGTCCCAGCGGGATATTTCTTTCAAATGTCATTCCCACCACTGGGGGCCTCGCGCTCTCTGGCTCTCTCTCTATCACACACACACACAAACACACACACACACACACACGCATGTTGCGCTGTCCACCTTCACAGTAAATAACCCTCTTCTGCCAAATTAGCATCACCAATAAAGCTTTACCCTGTGAATCTGTCAGGATACGTGAGGTAAGATTTAATATTTCGGTGATTTGGTGAGATGCCAGTATACATGGCACGGTTCAGTTTAATGCTGCTCAAATCTGGAACAATCTTCCAGAAGAGGTGGTCTGTAGTCTTTACTTTAAATTCAGTTATTCAATTATTATTAATTATCATTTTTCTGTTCTTATGGAGTGACACTAATCTTCCTTTTTTATCACTGTAAAGCACTTTGAATGACCTTGTGTATGAATTGTGCTGTGTTGCAATTCATCACTTTTTAACAGGAAATTATGTTCTTATTTTTTAACACAACATACCCAGTCAGTTTATAAAGGAAAGCAAACACGACCCACTCTTTGAATTTATCCAAAAGTAAACTTAAAGTAAATTGTCGCAACAAATTCAGCAGCTGACGAATTCAGGACTAAATGACTTTTAGTTCAAATAAAATATTTATTACTCATAAAAAAAGGAAAGAAAACAAATACAAGAAAGAAAAGTTAATATAATATCCATATCTTGTCGACATAACATTTTCACGGTCCCACCCATAAACCCACCAAACCATTTGGGAGTGAACCCCAGCAGTCAAACGTGACCCTGCACCCTCATGTTATGGCATTAAATTACTATATAAAACCAAACTAATTACTTGGACATCAGGCAGAAACCATCTCTGGGAAAAAAAAAAAAAAAAAAAAATTCCAATCTTCTCTGTATGTCAAGCCCTCAGGAAGTGTTCACAGCCAAAATGTCAGCTAATATGTACCCAGAAAGAGTTCTCAGCACACACACACATCCGTTACAGGAGAAACAGCTGCAGAAACTAAGCAGAAACTTTCCTGAGCATCACACACATTAGAAATAAGCCTCTGCATGATCTCATTTCATCGATCTTTTTGATCCAGTGCATATTTAAAAGCAGCTAGAGAATGCTGTTTGGTGATTTGTGTGTGTGGGCAGTTAGCCAGGTGGAGCCAGAGACAGATGTGTTATGGACACACACTGTTGGATGGTGTTTTTTTTTTTTTTTTTTCATCATATGTTCTGTCTGAGCAGCTTTCATGTACCTAAATGAGCTGCTATGTTTGGATACTTTCCTTAATTTGTTATGTTGAGCGCCTCAAACAGCAAGTACCTTAAATTAGTGCCATGGAGACAAAAGCAGCCGTGGTGGAGGTGAGCGTTTCATCCTCCTTTCGACAATAAATGAAGTCTGCGCTGAGTAGACGCACAGTTTAAATTGGCTCTTTATACAAACACATGCAATCTCTGTAGGTGCAGACTGAATGCCAAGAGAATACGCTGGCCATGCGGCTCCAGGAGCTGACAATCCCTCATCAGGTCTGATTAAAGCACTGGCAGGGTGTATAAATGGACCTAGCAGTGAGATAAACATGCCCTCCGGTCTCTGTGTCTTTGTATAGATGCTGGTTTTACAATGCTCTGATTACACGAAAAGCCATTTTCACACACTGAATGTTAAGAAATGTGCATTTTTTTTTTTTTAACATGGTTCCAATTAACTACGTTAATTAAACATTTAAGTTATTTACCGCTCAGGCTCTTTTTAATTATATATTCAAATGAGTCTTTTGCCTGTTGGCCGAGTAGAATGTACATTTATTTGTATTAAAAATGACAAGATCTTCAACCCGAGTGACAGAATAGACTGTTTGTCGCCCAAAATGATTACAAAGAGGTGTAAAACAGCTGCAAAGAGAACACAAAGAGACTCACAACAGCTACAAAACAGGGCTAAACAACAACAAAGAGATTCATGGAGACAAAAAGTGGCTTTATCTTCCATTATGATCACCAAACCTTGACGAGTCGCTAAAATATTTTATCCATTGTCAATATTTTTATGATCATTTTGCATCAAATGACAATATAAATGGGGTTGCTGGTTATCAATAGCCTACAGAGAGTTATCACATTAATCAGCAGCTCATCTTGTTGCTTTGGGGAGACTTTCAGCACATTGTTTATCTGTCTGCTTTTTGTCTTTTAGATGACTTGTTGTTTATGCCATTTGTGAAAGGAAGCCTGTACAGAACCGCTGACCAATAAGACCTGAGTTCAAGTTTGGCCAACAATAACAGATCAGACCTACTGAACTGAGTTTTCTATTTTTAAGTTTCAGCTGTTGGGAGTTCACGTTGTGTCTTCATGTTTATTCCATTGGACAAAATATGGAAAAATCAGCCATGTGATGCAACTTAGCTGCTTTGCTGTGGGGGACAGGCTGTGTTGGGTTTATTGTGCTGCTGTCTGACACGCCAGCCGTGGTAGTTAACGTCACTGTGTTTTGTTGTGCTTTGGGACCAGGGGCACATTCGAACAACTCGACAAGTCTGAGAGAAAGAGATAAACTCCTGCTCTGTTTAACTGACAACTGGCTTTGATGATTTCCACTCTTGGTCATTTTGTCTCTAAATTCTGTTTTGCCTGCAACATATTTGTTCCAATTAAAGATCATTTTCTAAAGCAAAGCGTGAATGCACGGCTGGTAGATTGCTCTGTACACGCTTATGCACGTGTGGCACGGCCCAGGACGAGAGCGACGGAGCAGCGGACAAGCAGGAAGCTTTCAGAGAGAATAGAAAACAGTGTTATGGAAAGAGAAGACAGGAGTGGTCGAGTGTGCGTGCCTTCCTTTCTCTCAATGCTAATTTTCTTGGCAGGCTCTTAAACAGAATTTTAATTTGCTCTGTGTTTATGATTCATAACGAATGGTGCCATCTCAGAGGCCAATGTAATCTAATTATTAACACAAATGCATGGACGTACATGCACTGATGGGCACACACACATGCACTGAGAAACTTACATTGTAATCTAATTAACTTGGCAAGCAGTCTGAACTGAATTTCCATTTCAAAATATGCTCTTTGTGAAAAGAACACGATGGGCCTTGGGGAGATACTTAAATATTTATACATACTAAATATGTGATTAATATAGCGCATCTATATGCACCATGGATACATTTAGTCAATTAAAGGATAATTTTCACTGTGTCAGTTATTTAGTGTTGGGCCACAAGGTCAGGTCATTTTTAATGAGACTGGTTTCCCCTCAAAAGTGACAATATAAGGAGCATGTAAAGGCAGCAAAGTACGACTCATATATTTATATTCTAGATGTTCCTCGTCTGCCATAAAGCCGACGTATGAGCAGTGACTGACTAGTATGATGGTGGATACAGAGGTGGGTGGAGGAGCCAAAAACCACCTGTTCATCAAGGCCTTTGACCTCAAATAACTACTGACACCCTGCCAAACACACACACACAATACACACACACACACACACACCCTATGTGAAGCATCCTTGGGTTTACTACAAAAGGTGCTATATAAATCTAAGTTAGTTATTATTATTATTATTATTATTATTATTATTATTATTATTATTATTATTATTATTATTAGATCCCGACCACCAATGGGTGAGAGGAACCTATTGTTATTGAAAGGGTTTTTATTATTATTTTCTTCCGAAAACAAACTTGAATTTGGAATCTTTATCATATTTATTATTATTATTATTATTATTATTATTATTACTTTAGAATAATATGACACAAGTAAAAGTAAAAACTATCCTTCCAAATAATTACTTGAGTAAGAAAAAACTGCTGAAGTCCTGACTTACTGGTGAGTAACTTCTAATTTAATTTATTCACTTTTGATCAGAGCATGAACGTCAGACAAAAATATAAAATAGGAATGTGCAAATTTAGATATTGCCCAACAATGTCACTTTAACTAAAACAATAATAAATTAAATCTTGATTAAATAATAAACTAAGAGGCTGTTCTGCCTCTTCATTTCATCCATTATATCTGACACACCTCAGCAAATTAGTCACTTTGCTTCAGTGGGACATCGTCTATACGGTCATGTGACTTCCTGGCTCTATTTGATTGGTTAGATGGAGTTAAGCGTCACTAGTGGTTATGTTGGATTGGCAAAACAGAGTCATGTGACAGAAGTCTCTCTGACAAACCCAAACAAATAGGTCATAATAGGTAGGAATAGATAAAAAGTCAAAGTGGCGTTTCTTCTTCACAGAAATACTCAAGTAAGAGGAAAAAGTATGTTGCAATTTAGAAGAAGAGAAGAGGGAGAGAAATAAAACTAAATCCATTGGACGTACAGGCGGTGCAGAGGAGCCCATTTAGACGCTCATCAGCCAGCAAAGAAAACAACAACTCATAACATCTCTCTCTAATTGCATTTACTCCTCCGTCACTGCTGCTTTTCTCCCCTTCACCTGAACGAAGTGACAGTTGTTTGATGAAGGATGCGACGAGCCGCCTGCTGAACCGCTCCGTCTGTGCCACGCTCCATCCACCGCCGCCCACCCATCCCTGCACTAATCATGCTCGCTGATATGAGACCAGCATGTGCCAGATTGTCTCCTACTCCCCAAAACCACGCCTCTGGTTCTCCGTCACTGATCTCCATGCAGTTTTAATGCAGCACTGACAGGGGAATTATCTCCACCACACCACCACCGCCACCACCGCGGTCCTCCTGCTACATCATCCTAGATATGAGCTGGTGCGACAGAGCGGCCTGCTGACACATGGCGTGTCCTGACACACCAGTAACCCCGCCGCCGCCACCGCTGCCACCCCACAGCAGATGATTTGTACTAATTTGTGCTTCAGGCGAGATATTAGGGCGGTGAATTGGGTATAAATTGTTAATATGCTCAGATGTATTAACGCAGCATTACCACTCAGCCATTAACCTGTAGCGGCGTGTGTGTGTGTGTGTGTGTGTGTTTGAGGCCCTTACGTTTTAAGCCGTGTGTTAATTGTTAACCGCTGACTGGAGGTGACTTTTCACAAGCCCTTGGGGGATGTCCAGGTCTCCTTAGTCATCTGTATTTCTGTCTCCCTCCTTCCCCTCCCACTCTCCCTCTGAATTTAGAAACCCATCCAGCGCATGAGAGTATTTGCATCTTCTTTCCACTCCCACAGTTTCTAATGTGCATAGTTGTGGGGGAGCTCAGAGCCATGCCAGCCTCTTTTTATTTATCTGACTAAGGCTGGTGTCTCTCTTTTCTTCCTCTGCCTCTCTGTGTCTCTGTTCTCCTTCTCTGTGTCATTCTGGCACACCAGTATAGACACAGAAACACAATGATTGAGTTCAGTCCAAACACCCCCCCCTTCTTCGGTTTTCTCTTTGTCAGTCAGCGAACAGAGAGGAGAGGAGAGATCTATAGCACAGCAGCCATGTTGATGATGATTTCATTCTGTCTGAATTCTCCGCCCGTCAAAGGAATAAGGACGGACACTCGTAAACGTCAAGCTGTGCGTATTTCACTTTAACAGGTCGCCGTGGTGTGCCTGTGAGTGCACATGTGTGTGTGTGAGTTATGGTTGTTGTTTATGTCACTCTGTTGTAGAGGTGTCGTTTCACAGATCTAGATAAATAGCTCGCTACCAACCTGTTTACTCTGTGTGAAAGACTGGACAGTCCCATATGTTACACCACACAGCACCAGTCGACGCCGAGCCCACGGCGCTGCTGTCCTCTGCAAACGTTTTGAGGTTAAATTGAAGCTCGTCGTACTTTTCTGCATGTGTGAAACCGTGCATTAAGTTTGCAGCCTAAACAACAGATATGTTTAACGTCTTTATAATGAGTGTGGGCGCGCAGGATGAAGGAAGACAATACACTGATGCACTCATGAGGTTTTTAAAAGGTTGCTGTTGTTGCACAGTCACATCTTGTTGGACATACGCCGGTGCAGTAGGCCTTCAGATGAATAATAATAAATTATGAATAATGAAACGTGCTGCCTCAGTCTCTGGACAGATTAAAATCTTTCCGGTTACAGCTTCTCATATCCACAGGCTGATCTCCAGCTTTCAGAACTGTGACATTTCAGACCAAAATAAACTCATTTCAATGCTATCACCGCGATCAATGGATCTGCTTGTTGAGGTGAAATACATTTGTAAGCTGATTTGCTTTACAATTCAACTGCAATGAACTTTTGCCTCATTTTTACCCAAAGTTCAGTTCTGTTAGACACACCTTTGTTTGCACCTGCACCCTCTCACTGCAGGCAGGATGCTTAGCTGACCACCATGGTGCTGCGTCATGAAAGTGCTGTGGCTTTATCTTCAATGCAGCATCAAAATCCATGCTGTTAAAACTGGCTGTTTGGTATATAATGTCTTGTGTCATGCAAGTGGTGGTTTTCTGTCCTTTTTTTGTTAGTTTTGCATTGCAGCTAACATGTCAAAGTACCAAAGATACTGAACCTTTACTTGATCTGATGCTGCGTTTCTTGGTGTGTGAATGTGTGTGAAAGGCTGAATGGCGCTATGAGCGGTCACAAACACTACAAAAGTGCCATTTAAGTGCAGTCTATTTGGACTAAAGGTTCTCTTTTACTAATCAATGGCATATTTTTTTAGGTCCACCTTCTAGTATGTGCTCAGCTTGCTTGGAACCTCAACCAAAGGGGTACTAAGTGCTATCTGAAACTTTTGCAAATGGAAAAAGAGCCCAAACTCTTCAGCTGAGATTGCAAATTGAGATTTCCTCTCTGTGTTCCTTGTACCCAGAACAAAACAGGACCACCAGTGTCCCTCTGTCCCTAAAGTAGAGATATATTGTTCCCATTTAGAGTTTAAATTGCAGTATTAAATAAATTGTGGGGGGATATTGACTCTGCACTTTAACAATCAATAAAGAGTAGTATTGTATAATGAGGGTCCTGACAATTCCTTTCCCTAATGTTATAAACATTTGTAGTTTTCTTTGTAGATGCACAGGCATCACCGTATTCTCCTCTCCTTCAATATAACACCTGGCAGGAGCAACAAACAACTGAATGCTCATCTTTAATTATGTTGGATTATAATTACCCAATGAACTGCTTTGATCAAGAAGCACGGTTCATATTTCAAACGCTTTCACCGGCCATTGAACATTGACAGGTGATCTGACGCGCTCTGTGATTGGTGCATTAAGCCCATCGCTCCTTAAGGCCTCTCTTCCATTGCGTCAGCACTTTCCCTCTAACTGCATTCATCAGGACAGATCATTACATCCTTCCACTCCTCTCCTCTCTCGCCTCTCATCCCATCCCTCACTACCGAATGAAAGGGAAGCCCTGGTGTGTCTGAGGCTGGCTGGCAGCAGAGCCAGAGGTGGAAAGATGAGACGAGAGAGAGAGCGGAGATGAAGGCAAAGAGAGGGAATGAGAAAAGAGACATAGATGAGAAAAAGCACAGCCTGCTCTGACTGTAAATGGTGTGAGAAGGAGAGGAGAGTTTTTGTTGTGGGGGGTGGCTGGTCTCTGTTGGGGCTCCGTGGAAAGGAAACTGAAGAACCACCATAGTTGGTCTGTTAGCACACAGCATGATAAAACTTCATCTGTCTGCTGAAACTTTCAAAATCACACCGAAAACACTCAGTCTAGTCTGGAGGACTGAGCTTCACTGCCAATTTGCACAATTTAGTTGGGCATCTGTGGTCTGCATATTGCATGTGCAGCTTTTAATATAAAAAGTAGTCCTGCTTCTTGACATTCCACTACATGTTTTCATTCATCTGGCCTGGTTACAATGACAAGATGCTTCATTGACTTTTCCCAGAGGGTCATTCTCAATTACAGAAAATGTGGCAATAGTTTTTTCCACTTTCCACATCACGTTTTTGTTGTAATTAGTTTCCAAAAGCAAGTGCCTAGCATTGCACCCACACATGTTTCTTCTCTCATTTTTTTTCAGTTATTTTAATGACACAGATTTGCTTTTGGTCCCAGTTTGATGCGGCACATTCAATTTGAGTTCAATCTGCTCAGTGTGAGAAAATGGGACAGACCGCCCATTCAAGGAATGTTTCTTGTTTATATTCTTGTTATATAACAGCACATTAAAACGTTTCACGCAGCAGGAGGGATGCTGGTTAGAGTGCAAGGACAATAGAGGAGGCTAAGACACACAGAAATTTGCAAGTTCGTGCTGAGTGTGGGCAGCTGGATGTGACACGCACGCATTTCAGTTTTATGCGGCAGCCAAGTGGGGTCAATCACACACGTACACACAGAAATATGTCTTTGTGTTTGAAGCTGCAACTTTGCCAGTCAAAGTTCTCCACAGTTGAACTCAACACAAAGATGCTAGATTAATTTGCCGCCAGTAGCAGAGACTTTCTCCACCTATTTGCTCTGACAAAAGGGACAGAACAGGAGGTGAATGTTCCCCAATGTAACGTGCTGATGTGTAACCACCAGCTAATGGACTCCCCTTAAATACGACAGTATAGGGTGATGGTAAAGGAAGCAAAATACGACTCATATTTACGTTTCAGACGCCATCTTGCTGATGTAGAAGTAATAACTGACAGTGATGCAGAGTTTAAACTGTAAATTCCACACTGGCCGTGGGACGGCTGGAAGGTGGACAGGGTTTGTGTCTCATGTGACTTTTACATAATTTTCATTTTCTTTCTAACTTTTGTGGCTCACAATTTGTTGATCATGTTTATTTTTTTACATAACTTCCATGGCTCATTGTAATTACTCCACCTCTGGCATTAACATAGTCATTCATTCATTGTCTGAACAGTTTCATCCAGGTAATCCCGGGTCGTGGGGAGGCTGTGCCTATCTCAGCCGGCATCGGGCCAGAGGCGGGGTACACCCA
>JAOWBC010001714.1:13886584-13900598 GCA_028566105.1 Hypoplectrus providencianus
CACGCGTAGGGGAAACAACACACAGCTGCAGTGTGTCTGCTGACAGTGCAGATCCAGGTGGTAAACGCAGTTATGTTGTCTGAGCCTTTCTATCACCCACCAAGTCCAACAGCATCAGACAATAAAAGAAAAAGGGAATTGCCAGCCCTCACCTACAGGCGCGAGCTACACCATAGCTATAAGCTGGCTTAACACTGCAAAAATAACATCAAAGTCCCTCTCTCCATAGAGTACACAGCGCACCACTTTCATATTTATCTATCACATTTTGACTACACTTCAATTTTCTGCAAGGTTCTTGGGCAATAACAGAAAAACAACACTTTGAAGTAAATAAACAAATGCAAAGTAGGGATCTCTTGAAGCTTTGGAATTTAGAAAAATATATTAAAGCGAAATGCAAATGGCTTGCACCATGAGGTCCCCAACGCTGGGAGAAAGCGTCAGGCATGGGAGAGCACGGACGCAAACATAATCCAGAGGGAAGGGGTGGGCTTCTTTAATTCAATTTCAATCCAGTTTTATATATATATATATATATATACATAGACGGATATATTTATATATATGTGTAGCCTCTTGGCCAGGATTATTTAACTGCTCGAAAAGTGGAAATCCATCCAGTGCTATAAGCCTTTGTTGACAAATGTAATGGTTGTTCTGCAGAGTAAGAACAACCGTTAAAAAGTAAAAGCACTTTTTCCGACGACGTTGCTGAACAAGCAACATTAGGAGCCGAGGCGGTTCAGTAAGAGTCTCATCGAACAATATAAAACAATTCGGAGCCTCAGATGCTTTGGGATAACTACCTGGGCTGTGGAAGGGAAAAAGGGTGCAGCTATTCCCTTGTTCGTGAACTCACTGACAGAGGAAGAATGCAGGTTCTTCTTTTCCAGCGCACTTTGATAGGAGTCTGATTTCATCCGTCCATCTCCCAGACAGACAGGTGAAAGTGACCGGCGGTAAAAGCACTTTCTCTCCCTCTCTGCCTCTCCTCTCTCTTGCTCTCTCTGCTCTCCTCTCCTCCTCCCAACTTAATTTTTCATCACACTGTGGTTTTCAAAGGGCCGTTGCTTTTTCTCCTCTCCACCGCCCTCAGCTGGTATATTTAGATTGTTTCTCTCCTCCACCATTTGTGTTTTTCTCAACTTACTTTCTTCATCATTGACATGAATGCTTTGCCACTTTTTTGTGTTTAAATTAGAGATATAGGGTGTAGTAATGGAGCGCTATGAAGAAACGTGAGGATTTGCTGTTTTTTCACTTTCTACATCATTACCATTTTAAATTCATGGGTGTTACCTTGGACTTTAGAAAAAACTGTTATTAGAAGTGTTTAGTACATGTACAAAATCTCTCACAACAATTTATTAAAATGAACAGGATTATAACTGAACTAACCTTTCTAGAAACCCAAGGATGCTTTGGAAGCAAAGGAACAGAATAATAAAAAAAAACAAAAACAAGGACTGAACAAGGACAAATCAACAGAAAATGAGCAGTGATGGCAGTATTTAGAGGGTTAACTTGGAGAACATATGGTGTTTGAGGACTATGCAGATAGATAAGATGCAGCATTGCAGATTTTGGCAAGTTTCCAAGGGTGGGGTTTCCAGTTTGGTGAAATATGTAAGAAAGGACATTTGGTGATGAATTTAGCATGCAATTAGAAGGAGAGGATGGAGCTGATGGACATCGGGGGTTTGGGATGGTGAGCTAAGAATATAAAACGGTTGTAAGGTAGAGTTGGGTGTCATCAGCGTAGGACTTGACACTTAGACCCTGTTAGTAGGTGATCTGACCAACTGTGAGCATATAGATGGTGAAAAGAAGGGGGCCAAGCACACAGCCCTGTGGAACACCTTGGTTTACCAGGGCTGGGATGTAACTGGAGTCTCTGATGGTCAAAAACCTTTTTCTGTTAGGGAGGAACCAGGAAAGAGCTGCCGCAATGCCTAGCTGCCTGAATTTCAGGATGAAGGGGTTCATAGAGCTTGGTTGATTGGAAAAATGCTGGTTGGTGGCAGCATTTTTCCAATCTCTTGACAGGATTTTACTGAGGAAAGAAAGGTTGGGTGTTGGCCCTTAGTTGTTTGGATCTTCTGGGTCCAGATCTGGCTTTTCAGCAGAGTAGATCCACACTGGTGATTGAAAGGCTACTGAAAGCCACAGAAACAATGTGATGTGAACACTCATTCATAAAAAACAGGCTTCTTAACTGTTACACTCCTGTGTGCTGAACTCAGCCTGAACTCATCTTGAACTGAACGTCACGATGCTGTGAACAATAATACGTTCACTAGTATCTGAAAGTGATGCAGCTGCTTTGTTTTGGGGGGAAAATGGAGATAACTTCACAGTCAGTTTTCACAGATCTTTTATTTAAACTGAATTAAATTATTCCCATCAGCAAAGTGAATTAAGATGTAGTATTTTTTCCCTTCTTTTTTTATTATGAATATTTTCACCAATAATATATCAAGACAATGACCCATACGCAACCACAAATGAATAGGTGGCCCTCTTGCATCCCAAGGAAAATTTTTGTAACAATCATTTTTATTTTTATTGAACAATATGGCTGTTGTACATAATCTTTGGCAATATTAAATTCTAAGAGCATTAGATATATTGTTTTCGTACTGTATTCAATTGAATGTAGGTCACAAAGGGTTTCAAACAAGGGGATATTTCTGTTCTATGGGAAAGCAAGTAGTTGTTTTTTTGTTTTTGTTTTTAATCCATCATAGCAAAAAAATAAATAAAAATGCATTAAAATAAACAATCATTGACCTATCCAAAACTGTGAAATAATCTTTCACAACTGGTGAGTAAAAAACAAAACAAACAAGCCAAAAAAAAGGAAAAAAAGTGGCATTTAAACCAACAAATGTCTCAATATTTACGTGGAATATTAGTTGTTATCCTTCTTTATGAACAGTCATTTAATAACAGCATCAATTTAATCCTCTAAAGCCCAGGTTGTTTGTTGTTGTCTCAGTTTACTCAGTGGTTTTAATTCACTACATGTCTTAGCTAGACATGCCATATGCTGTCTGAACCTAAATCAAGCGAATAAAATGCCAAATTATGGCATTTGAGTCGTGTGAGTGCATTGATACATGTTTTGGGACACTTAATGGAAAACAAACGTACACAGTATGAAATGATGGGGTTATTTGCCTTTGTTTTACCTGCTTTCCATTAATGATTTGTATCTAATGATCATTCTCGTTGAGGGATGTGCTCAGTGATGTCACCATGAGGTCAGCGAGTTATTCCCCTTTGCATTTCTATTTTAGTGAGTTATGACTCTGAAAAGAAGTGTGATTTTTTTTGATGGAAATGCTTCAACCAGGTGCCAAATGTCACACACACACACACACACACACACAGCACGGCCTGCTTAGAGGAAACCTCTCATATTACTCACTGGAGATCACGAATTGAAGCAGCCTAGACGAAGCACACAGACGCTAAGAGGTCGTCCCGACAGAACAGCACTCTCAGACACTCTGAAACCAACACCTGCCACTGGAGGAAACACACACACACACACACACACACACACAAACACACACATACATACACACACACACTCATTTAAAAGCACATAGTGACCACTCAGTGTGGAAAACTGACTCGCAATATGTTGTTTTAACTCATGTTGGGTTAGAAGACAAGCTGCTGCCATTTGGGAACCTCAAGAACTGTCAGTTTAAGTCGGAAAAACTTCATCCTGAAGTGGATTCAAACATGTATGCTCACACTGCTGGTTATTGTTTATGTACATTGAAATATTTAATAGTTAAATCTTTAATTTATGCCACATTTATACAGTGTTTGCTTGTCAATTGCATGGCAAAAAAAAACAAAAAAAAATGTTTCTTCTGATGGAAAAACATTTTATTTATGCGATGAAAAAAAAATGGAATAAAATGTAAAATCAACAGTGCTAATATCCGTTTACCGTAATATTAGAAAAAGTTGTAGTGTATTTATAGGGTAAAGTTCTGGCAACCAAAGCTGCCATTTTTTTTAATTTTTTTTTTACCATAAAAACAACATTCTCTTTTTACAGTGTAGAGAACAAAGTTTGACAGGGAGAAAGCAACAGCGTAGGGTGAAAGCATGTAAGAGGAGTCAACGATCCACTTCCCCCGTTGTTGTTTTTTTCCACTTTAGAGAGAAAAAGATGACGAGCGATGTGAGTTGAGAGGCAGGAGGAAATGCTAAGAGTCCAAGCTGCCCTCAGAAACTTGTGCCTCAGTTTAATGAATACTTTAAGAGGGGAAAGAGCTTGGGAGTTGGTGAAAGGGCATCCGTGCATCTCCTCTTCCTTCCTTTCTTTCCTCTCTTTGTCTCTTTTGCTCTGACAGATTAACATACAGGGCAGATGAAGGGTGTGGAGATCACAACGGGACGTCCCGCTGACGGCTTCAGTGCTCTCTGGTCTCATTCTGTAACTCTCCTAAACTCTCCGGGTTCAGACCTATTTCTCTGCCCTAAATGCATAATTTTGTAAATGAAGCATCTGCTTGGGTGGTCCCAGTAGGCCCGTGTGTATCAGGGTGAGGCTGACACACACACACACACACACACACACACATACCATCACTTGAAAATAGTTTGCTAACACTCCCCCCTAAATAAGAAGCACCTAAGAATTGTCTTCAAGTTAAATGGCTGCTTTTTCTTCATATGTTAATTTTTCAGCAACTTTGTGAAGTGTTACCGCAGCAGTGGGATGAGTGCTAATATGATATCCTAACACAAAATGTGAGAACAGATGCTGATTACTGCAGCGCCGATGAATCATGACACTCACAAGGTGGGTTGCTGTGTCAAAGCCTGTATTTAGGTTTTCCCAAATTAGTACAGACCTTTATCATGAGCACATTGTTCTGTGTGTGATACTGGAGCCGTGCAGATGAAACAATACACACGGGGAGCTCGAAAAGACAAATAAAATACTGCAGAGAAAAGCCAAGGCGGAACTGTCAATATTCACAAGATCATCAGCCTGACGTCAGTGTTTCTATAGTAACATAACTCAGTATTATCAGAGCAACAGAATCACAGTGAAAACAAAACAGTTTAACACCGTCTCTGGGCATAATTGAAGCATTTTTAGATACTTTTGGTAAAAAAAAAAAAAACTTGGTATTCAACACATAGAAATAATTTTGCAGTAGCTTCACAACTGATGTTGACAGTAATTCACGGTGCTAGATAACTTGCTCATGTTACCAAAAAGGTACTTGTACTTGAGATTAAACAGAAAAACATGATCAATTTAGGTGTTTGTGTTTTTTTAAATATAAACCTCACAACAGTATTTTAAGTATCTATCATGAGCTCTATCTTCTTCTTCCATAAATACGTCAAGACAAATCATGCAATATCATATTTAGAATATATTTAACAATCTGAGGTGAGCCATTCTGCATAACAAATACTTTACTTTTACATTTTGATGCTGATACTTCTGTACTTTTACTTAAGTAAGTTGTAAATGCAGGACTTTTACTTGTGTTGGAGTATTTTCACTGAGTGGAATTCGTACTTTCACTTAAGTATGAGATCAGAATACTTTTTAAACAGCTGCTTACTTCAAAAATCTGAACCACACCTTATCCCAACCCCCCAGCCAAAGGCGCGCTGCAGGAAACATTGGGAGAGAAACACTATTTAATGGGAGAACAGACTTCAACACAACACCGTTCGTCATTAACTTTCACATTCCCGATTATTTTTTTACAAAAAGAAACATTCACGTTCACCAGTCACCAAAAGCATGAGCTGTTTTAGTGCGTACATACACAACACTGATTGTCTTACAGAGATGTTCACTAAATTTCTCTATAATAAAAAGCAAGAAGCCGAGTGCAGCAGACTTCAGTGTGTTTCTCCTCCGGATAACTGCTCATTGCTTTCCTATTTCACCTCACAGCCTGGTGCACATAACTTATGCATGCTGTTTTCATACAGGTTGCCATGATTTGGTTTGGGCCTGTGAGTAGGTTCACTGTGTGCGTGTGCGTGTGTGTGTGGGTGTGTGTGCACGTACAGGTGTTTGCAACCGGCAGCCATAGATAGCAGCAGAGCGATCATGGTGTATAACTCATCCTAATGATGCAACAGTGAAGCAGCAGGTAAGGTCAACACAGGAGACGGTGGTGGAAGGTGAACTGCTTGGACACACACACACACACACACACACACACACACACACACACATGGAAAGACTCATGAATGAATCACTCCCAAACAAACACACCTCCAGGCCCATAAACATGTACCCTGCCAATCTTTATATCACTCCCCATCCACTCTCTCCCATATTTGCCTGCAACCCATTATTTTATCCGCCTGTCCTTTTTCTTCACTCCATCCCTGCTCCTCTCCTCCTTTCCCTCCTCCTCTCCTCCCCTCTCCACCTCCCCCCATTCTCCGGTCTCATGGTGATATTGTTGGAGGTCAGTTGACGCCCTGAGGAAGAGGCTTGATGAATAGATCCATGATCACTGGCTGTAATTACAGTGTCAAATGAACTGTTAGCTGTCCAGTGTGTGCAGGTTCAGTGTGTGTGTGTGTGTGTGTGTGTGTTCCTTCCTAATGTGCTAGTCAGCTCCCCACAGATGCAGTTGCCATATCAGCATACACAACAACAGATGGGCTCCAGTTACACACACACACACTCACACTCACACACACAGGGATGTAAGTCCACTGCCTCACGTATCATTTATCACAGTCTGACGTAACAAAAAAATAAAACTAGCATGTCCAATTAGAATATTTATTACTGAGTGTGTGTTTGTGTGTGTGAATGGGGAGTATGCACTTTTTTCCGCATACCAATTATGCCATATCTGCACAGGCCCATATGGGAACAGACAGGTTAGTATCTAAACACTTAACCACAATACATCCTGTCATAGCAGATTCAGCTCAGCAGGACCCTCATTACGCTGCCAGTAAGTGTGGCAGATGTGCAATTTTGGCACACACACACTCATGCACCCACACACACACACACACCAAAACTCCCATCAGAAGTTATTGCCAACAGATCAGGGTGAGCTATTGACTTGTGCACACATCCCTCCAGCAGACATGATAATGGAGAGCTGAAGCCACTGGGGCAGGCAGATCAGCAGCTGGGCTGGCAAGAATCAGAGGCAGACAGACGGACAAACAGACAGTCGAGTTTTTCTGCTGGGCTGGAATTATGTCTGTTTTTGTTTCTGTCTCACTTGTGGAGAGGAGAGAGACAGACAATAAGCTCTTGAAAGTGGTCCAATGTACTCTTGGGTGTTGACAAATTAGAATTTATTTACATAAGTCAAAGCATGGGTCTCCAACTAATGGAAGGTTTTTATCCACTAATAGAGAGTGTTTCTCAAACCTGCAGTAATTGAATTTCCGGGCCAATTTAGAGCAGTTGCAACAAGTTGTGATAAAACACTGACACGTCAGATATTGAGTTGACTTGTTTACACATCAACTCGTAATGGAAATGCATTATCATTCATTTGGAAATGTGTTTTGGTCCACAGGATGGATGTAATTTAACACTCCCTCTTCTTTTAACTCCATTTTTGGTCTCTACCAACCTCTAGTGGGAGATCTCTGGCTCTTTAGCTGCTTCTGTAAATGCTGTTTACCAGCTAGTAGCTAACTGTGTCTGTCTGAAGCATCATTCATAATGCTGACATTTGAAATCAAATTATTCATTTTTGCCTGCATGTGTATTCATACAGTCTAAACCCAGTATTTCTGCACAACTGCAGATAAAGGTTAGGCTACCTTATGTTAGAATTATGTTATAATTAGAAGTATGTGCATTGAAAAAGTTAAATTGGGTGCAGCCTTACTCTGTTATTTGGTGCTGAGCATGTAGAAAACAGTTGTTTTTCTTCACTAAGAACAGCTGCCCGCTGCGGCTGAAAATAATATAATGAGAGTGTTGAACCAAAACAGCAAAGTCACAGGCCGGGCAGGCAAACAATGAGCTGAAACACAACATAAAGATCTGCTTCATCAATGAGCATCCCCTTTCACACTGTCACTGATACATTGTTATTATACAAATAGTGATTATAGCCACTTTAAAGTCTGCTGTCTGCCGATGAATGAGCATTAAAAGGCGGAATAGAGCCAGAAAGATTCCTGCGTCTCAGTTTGAGGACGATTTGGTTTTCTACATCTTGTTAATCTGAGCAGACGTTTTCCTGCACTGTCACTGTAAGTCATGTAAATCATTTATACTGCTTGGCCCCATGCACTCATGTGCCAGCACAACACACACACACATACAGTCAAACACCAACGTGCACGCCTCTATTTCCATGGCGGCGCTAAATGCACGACACGAAAATATTTACATTGCCGACGCAAGACACCTAATCAAATTCAGAGCTGCAGCTTGAGGAAGAGAAACATGGGTACACATTCACTGCCACGTGTGTGTGTGTGTGCGTGTGTGCGCTCAAGCATGTGTCTTAGTGTGTATGCATCTGTGTGTGTGTGTCAGAATGAAAGACAGGCAGGCAGAGAGGGAGTGTGTGTGTCTAGTTGGTATTCCAGGGTGGCTTGTTGTGAGTGTGGTTTCCCACAATTCTTATCAGAGTTGTGATCACAGAAAACTGGTCTCCTCAAATGGAACACATCCCTCCCTCACACTATCAGGGTTACACACACACACACACACACACACGGATACACAGTCATCCCAGTGTTTCTGTGTTTGCCATTCCTTTCCTTGAGTCTAATTCAATCTTCAACTTATAACCTGTCGCCAAAACACGCCGAGCCAGGAACATGAATGCAATTTGGAACAATCTGAGGTGAGTATGTCCGTCTTATGAATATATAAGAGTTTTTTCCCTTGGAGGTCCTGTACAGAACCAGCAGAGGCATTCAGCCCGGGGATGGATAAAACAATTGCTGGCTTAGAAAAATTGAAAACAAAGGGGAGAAAAAAAAATGCTTCGCCAAATACAAAGTACAAGGGGGGAGAAGACATGTAATATTCAGTGGGAGAAGTAAAGAGGTCGGCATTTTGAGGACTGGAGCGGTGGGGTAAAGGGGGGTAGGGGGGGTAAAAAGGAAATGGCTGCCAGGTTGTACTTGAGTTGGCCTCTCTCACCCTGCACTTTAATTCCTGTGATTGAAAACACTCGCTTTTATCAAGAAAATGGTCTAATTGGCAAGCCAGTGATGTAGCGGAGTTACTCAAAGTGCATAAGCTGTGTACTGGCTTTAAAGCGACGCAGCTCTTCAGTCGCACCGAGGCAGATCTGCATGCTGATACGCTGAGGAATGCATCACACGCAGCAGTTCACGCAGAGGTAAAAAAGTGACAAGAAAAATACTGAGATAAGAAGAAGCTTGTTCAAAATCTGGCTTTGCTTCATTCGGGGAAATGTGTCCTAGTTAGCATCCTGCTGCTCAGTGTACACACACACACACACACACACACACACACACATACACTCACACAGTCCTATGCTGCTAATGAACAGGCTGCTTTCTCACTGGGGATTTCTCTCCCTACATCTTTCTTTTTCTCTCCCCTCACTACATCCCTCCATCCCCCCCCCTCCTCTCCCCTCCCTGCAGGAGTCCCATGACAGCTTCTCCTCCTCCCCAGGGTTTAGATGTTTGACGTGTGTCACTCATACACACTCACAGTGCCAAGCTGTGAGACACACACACACATTTTTATGCAAATACTAATACCCGAAATGACAAAGCACTTTTCCCAAAAAAAAACCCATCTCAAATGCAATGAAATAGTAATGAGACACACTCTGTGCTCTCTCTCTCTCACACACACACACACACTCACACACACCTATGATCTGAGGTAATCTTCAGTCACTGAATACATTAGCTCGAGTCAGTATGACACCTCTTCTAAGTGACTGAGCTGTCACCTCTGCATCTGCAAATTGGATGAACAAATAAATCTATAATTCTCAGACATCACAGGCTATTTGAAACGCACTAATCCCAGCATCCGTAATGTATTCATGTTATTCATCTTCACGCTTGACATACACAAGCCCTCTTATTCAAATATTTGTTTTCACATCCTTTTAATCAAATTTGCATGGACTGATTTTCAGCAATGTTTAAAGCAGCGAGTCTCCCGTCCTATAGTTAGCTCGGCAACCCGTTTGAAGATGCACAGATGCACTTGTGTCATAGTTTAACATGGTATTGTTGCGATACGTGCGGTAATTCAAGATACTAGTTATTTCCCAGCTTTTGTTGCGGGTCACAGTTATGTTTCATCAAAGACTTACAGCTGTGAGCTGCGGTGTCAAACAGCCCCACATTCTGAGGCAGACTTCAAACAGTTCATTTTTAGTCAATCATATAAGCTGTTTTACTCGGAGGCGGAAGACGATGGATTGTTCAAGCCAGGTTAAAAAACCTTTGAAAATTATCTGGTGCATGCAGATGTGTGTTACAGAAATAGAGAATAGAGGGAAAGTGAAATGGAAAGAGAGAATGGATCATCATCAGTGATGTCTGCTGACACAAAGAACAAAGTAAAAGCCGGTGCCAACATGGCTGTTTGAAACCTCATCTTCAGTTCAGTGAATCCCTATTACAGGGAATCCTGGGTACATAAAAGAGAGTATGCATTTAACCTTTAACCACCTGCTGTTCAGCCTGCAGGACGAGGAGCACTCTGCAGACCTGTGACTGACGACTAGAACAATGAAATGTTACACAAATATGAACATGTCAGAAGGTACAGCACAAACAGTGAAAAATATGCTGTCTCCCAAACCTTCAAAGCAGCCCGACTGTCCAACAATGAAACAAATCCCTGAAAACAATATCAAGGCATAGTATCAGCCCAAGAAGTAGGGCTGTACCAAATGTCGTTTTTTTTTTTTTTGCATTTGAAGCTTATATCGAGGTTTATTGAATTAACCTTTGCCCCATATTTTATGACACTCTCAAAATCAAATCTGAGCAAAATCCTCAATTTTAAAAAAGTGATTTATCGCATTTCTGTATGGCCGCCTGCTACATTATCACCAATAACTATTGATTTATTCTTCTTCTTCTATTTTTTTACTATTTTAAATTGATAAAAATCTAGTTTCATTGCATAAAACAGAATTTTTCCCAGCCCTTTCTCGGCCCGCTCTCACAAAGGTTGCTGATCTGGTATGGAGTTGGTGTGGTACCTTTATTGTTCTCTATTATTATTTTTCAAGCAGGCTCCGTCTCATCAATATGCAGTGCTTTCCCTATATTCATTCTACAGTGGCACACGGCCGCCGCTGAATTATAAGCGCTGCTTGGATTTCACTCACTCTCTGCTCTTGTGTTTCACCATGTGCTGGACTTGAACAGCCAAAATACCTGGGGCGTGGTGCACCAGCATGTCCACAGCACTGCGCCTCCATTATAAACGAGTGGAGCAGCTACACTGACCACTGGAGCTGCGCTGACCGGGCGCAGCATGCACAGAGCTCAGCAGAATAGATGGACTGCTATACCGTTATTAATGACAATATAGGGCTATTGCACAGGCACCAAAATCCAACACATATTTACTATTTTGGCTGCCCTCCCCTGCAGTCTTGCTGATGTTGTAGTAATGATTGAAGGTGATGCAAAGTTTAGATGGTGGATGGAGGGTTGCCAACTCCCTGAAAAATAAATAAGGGACGCCTCACTGGTTGCCTTCACCCTTCCTGGCATGGTGAATTTTTTTCAGCTCCTTTCTTTGTTAGTAAAAAAGTTTAACTTGAAGTGAACTATTTGACTCAAACCTGAATTGAATTAAATATTTTTGTTTTTGAGTGACATGAACACATGGAAAACAAATTATCATCCGGTAATTTGCTTTATTACAAAATAACAAAAATAACAGAATAAAGTCAGTCTTTCTTAAACAGAAACCTGTTCTGTTTAACTTAAAAATATATAAATTAATATAAAAACAATAAATAGAACGCTTGTTGTTTTCTGCTGTCTCCTTAGCAACAGCGGAACAGCACCTTGGCCAATGAAATGAGAGCATTCTGTATGCTGTCAGCTGATTGGTCACAGAGCAGGACAGGGCCTGGGAACAAGTTTACTGTAAATCTTCTTATAAAGTTCCCTGTTATTCATTTTGCGATGGCAATTTCCGGACTATTTTTTTTTACTCCCACAGTGATACAGGACACAGTGCATCACTTTTCAGTTCAATACGAGACGGCTGCTTTTGTTTCTAAATACAGGACGATTCTGGCAGAAGGGAGTAAAAGCTGAACCAGACATTATTATTATACTTTGACAATCAAAAATAGTCCATTTACTTTAAAACTGGCAAAACCTTTCCCAAAAGAGGGGTTGGCTGTTTAAGGGTTAAAGAGAGAGATCTTGTTTTGTTTTTTTCTACAACGCCATATGTTTTGTGTTTGTGCCTAAGGACCCAAGTTGGACACCTAAAGGAATTCCCTGTGGTGCCAATAAATGATCGTGTTGCATTTGCCCCCTCACTGGTTTTACTATCTAGCAGCTGTACTTAGCTGTAGGGTGCTATCTCACAGACAAGGCTGCATCACAAACAACAGCGGACAAACAATTAAGTGGTCACAGAGGTATAAGAATTACATGAGCAGCCTGTTAAAAATGGTTTGAATGCAGATTTTTTACACAGCTAATGAGATTCTGTTACTTTAGGTGTGTGTACGTGGGCGGGTCCATAATTAAACCCACTTCCTGTTGAGCTCCTCCAGGATAACACATGTACAAATACAGTACATGCATGCACGCCCATTCATACCACCTGATTACGCCTGATTACAGACTGCTATCTTCTGGGTGTGACAGCAATTCAGATGTACAGCTTGGCACACACACAGCACAGCCCCTCCTGCACACACACACACACACACATAAACACAGCCAGTGTCCCACCGCCCCTGACAGCATATTGCCAAAATAAACAGCATCAGCCCTGTCAACACAGAGATCTCTCATGGCGAGTGAGAGACTCAGACATACACCTGGTCGTAACACACACACCTACACAAATCTAAATCTGTGAACACACACACACTCTCTAAACACATCTGGCAATCAGAGATGTGCAGAAACATACACAGCAGGGAGAGGAGGATCAGTGGGATATTGATATAACAAACACACATGCATTCACCTGCGCTCTCTTCCTCACACACACACACACACACTGCACGTCTGACAGAGATACAGACTGCTACTGACAGTCTGGAGGACAAGTGATTTCCTGGCAACCATCGTCTCCTTGCCTCTTAATCCAAGCTGTGGGCGGCGGGCAGTGTTGACATCTGAGACCAGTGTGTGGGATCCTCTCATATCTGACCTTTAACACAGCCAGACCAGAGCAGGTAAAGGTCTACAGCTCCCCAGTGACTTGCATAGATTTGATACAGCGCTCAGGAGCATAAAGACAGAGAGAGAGAGAGAGAGAGAGGGAGGAGATGGAGCACTGGGACAACTTGAGAACCTTGAATAAAAACCTGTTGGCTACAAAAGAAAAGCAAGTTTATTTCTTTTCAAGATCCCTTATTCAGATTCTTTTTTTTTTTTTTTTGCAACAGAGCTTTGTGCCCATGAGGCGATATTAGAAAAAGCTTGAAGTGGTATGACGCTCTCTGTGTTTGAGGACCAGTCTGTGTTGTATTCCTGATTTGAATTCATATTCATAAAGATAGAATAGGTTCCACAATGGGTTGAGCAGATGGCCTTACTCAAGGACCCATTCAAATCATATTCAAAACACATTATGTGGCTGCATCACTGATACAGCCTCATAAGGAAAATAAACCGCCCAGTATATTTATAAATTGTATTCAAATTTGACAATTTGACAAAGCATTAAATGTGATTTGCATCCATTGATGGAGAAGCTACAGTATGAACTTATCTTGCATGATGTAACATTTGTTGTTAAGTACTGTATACAATCAATGATGGAAAATCATTCAGATCCTTTACTAAAGTAATA
>JAOWBC010001714.1:13921079-13934732 GCA_028566105.1 Hypoplectrus providencianus
CTGTGTGTGTGTGTGTGTGTGTGTGTGTGTGTGTGTGTGTGTGTGTGTGTGTGTGTGTGTGTGTGTGTGTGCTCTGAGTCTTCCACTGCCTGGAATGACCTGAGCTGCCCAAAGAAGTTTACTCACAACAAATGACTTTGTCCAGACTCTGTCACTCTGCAGTTCATTTGAGGAAGCAGCCCCACTGGCTCTGGGGGTGCAACTGTGTGTTCGTGCCTGTGCATGTGTGTGAGTGTGTGCGCATCCACTTGTACCTGTGTGTCTCTTCGTGCTGCAAGAGAAACAGGTAATAGGAATAAGTATTAAGGCCACAGAAGTCAGGCAGTGGAGAAGCCCGCTCGTAAAACACTAAACACACACACACACACACACACAGTCTACTCAATGAAACAAAGTACAGTTGAAGTTCTAGGGGTGTGTGAGCAGTATATAAGAGTCAGCATGCAAGTGCCTCAGTTTGTGTGTGTGTGTGTGTGTGTGTGTGTGTGTGTGTGTGTGTGTGTGTGTGTGTGTGTGTGTGAGATGTAATCGAGGTGATGATGTATGGTTGCACACATGGGTGACAGGGTAATTGATCCATAGTGGGGTTGTGATTGTGCGCGTGTGCATGTGAGGAGGCCCAGTGCCAGTCATATATCATTTCACCCAGTGAGCTAATCTGTTACTCTGACAAAGAGTTCAGATTACTGAGCTTCTCCTCTCCTTTTCCGTCCCCCTTCTGGAGCCTTCAACACTCTCCTCTTTTACACTTTTCCTCTTTTTTTTTTCCCCCACCATCTGTGTTTCATTCGTCATCCTTTGATCCCTCCATATTATCTTCTTAATATACCAAAGCATTCTCCTTCTCCCTCTTTCTCCGCATTGCCCTTTCTTTCACTCGTCAAGAAACACGGGTGAATCATGGATAACCTAGCCATGGGATTTGTCTTCAGCACCGTTCTCTGGCAGCGCAGTTAAAGTCAGCATGTGGAATGCAAGATAACAAATAGAGACACGCATGCATGCAAGATCCCAGGGCTGCTTGGAGGCCCTCAAAAATCAGCCTAATTCCTCAGAGATCTGTGGCATTTGCGCACATAGATACATCCTCACCCACACACATGCACACACTCCAGTTGGTGGCCTCCCAGTGACACAAAGAGGGACTTAACATGTGCCAATCAGAGACCTCGGTGCATTTCTGCAACAGAATAGATAGTCAATTCCACAGAGAGAAGCTTTGCAGATCACATGACAGTCATGTTGTGAGTACATGGAGGAGCACATGCTCGCGTGCAAATGCAGCCACGTGGACATATTAATAGTGCAGCTGAAAATAATCTAATCATTCATTCTTTGCACATTTCCTTCAATCAGTGAAGTGAAAGCAGCTCCACAAAACAACTGAAATGGAGACAAAAGCTGCCGGACTATGAGATAATCCTCACAGCCATGAGGAGTTAGCCACGTGGCCTGCATAATAAATAATAAATAATAAAAATGTAGATCAGGGTATAATGAGGCAGCTGTCACATGCAAAAACTCACACAGGTATGGTAGTTTTTTTTTAAGTTTTAATGTCTAAAATACAAAGTATAAGCTACAGTACATCAGGATTTGGCTCCACAGCCAATTCTTGTATATATGATCAGTTAATTGTTGATTTTGAATCACTTTCTGAGGTTTGTGCAAATAAGAAAAAATAGAAGCATACTTATCCTTTAAGGAAAACGCCATTTCTCTTGTCCACCATGTGTTAAAATATATCCTAACTGGCATCCCAAAATGGATCCAGTACAATACTGCGTAAAATTAGATTTTCATATAAAAACATCAAAGTGAAGATGAAAGCTTTGTACACAGTACTATGTGTGCACATGTGCATGTGTTTCAAAGCCTTGCCAGATGACTCTTATTACCAATACCATGTGGCGCAGAGCTCTGAGTGCATCGCTTCATTTGGAACGAACACACACAAACACACGAAAACACACACTTTGTGTTCTGTGTTGCATTGGCAGGCAGTAATACCAGCATTAGCATATGAAAGACAGCAGCTGGAAGGTGTAGCTGTCACTGTTGTTGTTGCTTGTTGCTTGTTGTGTTATCCATTTGGATGGCAGCTCCTCTGTTCGTGCTAACCCTCGCCTCGCTAACATTCGCTGTTGCACTCCTTCCTGTCTTTCTGTGTGTCTCCTTCTGTCTGTCAGTCATGCTCTGCCTCCATGTATGACTAATCACATCCCTCTGGGAATGGAGGGGACACACAGCACATGCATGTATGAAATATGGACACTCATTATACACAGCTCGGACAAAAGAAAATGGTGTAAACATGCATTTTTGTGTCATTTTTTCTCAGTTGGAATCCAAACATGCTGACTCTGTGGAAATTGTAAAACTTATTTCCGAAGAGTTCACCCTAATCTAGAAATCTCTGCCTTCATTTATAAAAATGAAACAGCTGAAGAAGCCTTTTTTTTTTTTTTTCTTTTTAACTTGATCAGTGCTTCTTAGAAGAATGCAAGTTACGGTGTGGAAAAAAAGTTACAGTAGATCACTTATCAGAGGCTGTAAGCTGAGTTGAAAGACGGAGCTGCCCTCGGCAAAGAACACTTTATCTGAGATAGCAGCGGGGTGCAACCTACCAACTGAACTCTCTCTCTTCTTGTCTGTTTCTCTCCTTCGCTCGCTCAAAGATGTAAATGTTCAAACGGACTAATTCCTTCAAAGCTCCGATGAGCATGAAAGACCAGTCTCCGCCCTCATTGCTAATTGATGGCCTTGCATCGCAGCATGAAAGCTACATGAGCCTTGCTTGAGACTCTCATTAGCGGTAACTACACTACAGTTAGCTGCATTAAAATTACATTACAGACATCCTAGACACACCTTATACCGATCCCCTTTCAGTCTAATTCTTTCACGTTAAATGTCATTTACAGTACATGGAAGTAGGTTGAATGATCTGGTTGCACAAAAGGGTGAAGGAGGAAGGATAGCCCTGCTGTCGTTGATATGGTCTGAAAACTGAAGCCAATGCAGAAGTACAAATAAAACTGCATTTTCTCTTACAGCTAGCAGGGAGCAACTCATCTGGTTGTTAGAAATAAGTATATTAATGAGTATGTTACAGTTTCATTTAGAGCAAAATAGACGATAAAGCAGGATGCTTTAGCTTGTGATTTCCAAGTTGCTAACACGGTGTTTTCTCTGCTTTTTTGAACTTTCAACCTTTTAGTCACTTCATGTAAGTTAATTGTAAGACAACACACATACGTCTTTCCAGTTTTCAGTTGCACTAAATCACTTATTAAGCTCTCTTCTTTTTTTTATTTTTGCAGCTTGCTAACTAAGCTAGCTTGCCAGTGCTAGCTTATGTCAAAGCTACCACCTTTTTGTCCAAACACGGTCACTTCTACTTTCAAAAAACCAAGATGGCAGCAACTGAAAGGCAGTCCACACTGGGTGACATCTCTGAACTAAAATGTACCTGTTTTGATTTGCATTCCCAGTGAGTTAGACACACTGAGAGGTTTGTGGTGCTTTGTAGCGCACTTTGCAGACTCCGAGTAACTTAAGCTGTTTTAACAAGTCGTTGATGTTGTTTCAAAAGGTTAAAAAAAGAAAAAAAAAATGGGGGTTACATTACATCTGAACTATTTAAAGAAGAATTAGCTTTGCTACTATGATTGATAATTGATATGAATCGTAAACTAAGATAATTAAATCCTAATTGAATCATAGAATTGAAGAATCAGGACATCCATAAGTCTTATAATACTGGCCCTTTTTTAGCATTAAAGGTAGAGCAGTTTGGAGTTGAAAATATGATCCCCTAGTCTCTTGGTTAGGCTAATTATGCAATTTTCTTCCCCACTCTTTTATAAATTCACATATTAATCAAGCCACTCCTTTAGATGTGACTGGTCAAAGCACAAAAATACTTATATTTTTCAGCTTGAGACTTTTTTCGACTGGAGTCTCTCCTCTGGGAAAGCCAGACTGGCATGTGACCGTAGGCAGTTATTGAAGCTCAGACTCCAGAGCAACATGACAGAGTGAGTGACAGTATTTCCCAGCTGGTGTGGCAGCACCTGGAGATCCTCCAGGGAGGGCTTGGAGGACTCTACTTTTAGAAAAGAACATCTATGATGCCCTGTAGCCCGGAGGCAAACGAAGGAGCATTTAGTAAAATAACCCTAACCTCTATTAAAGCGAGCAGCGTTAATTGAATTTTTTTTTGTCCACTTTTAATGCCAAACATAACAACTTAGGAGAGTTTAGACATCCAACAGACACTTAGAAAAGTCCAATATTCACTCTGCTTTAGCTCTGTTTTGGCCTCTGGCTCTGTAGCTGCTTAATGCTCCACTGTGTTCACCAGCTAGTCACTGACTGTGTCTGCCATTTAGTGCTGGGCAGGTAGTGAACAGTGGGTTTTTAGAGCTTTTTTTTCCCCACTGCAAACAGCTGCTTAATGTGGCTGGGAACAAGGCTGATGACAGCAGGGGATGTGAGTTTCTGGCTGGAACAAAACAAAACAATGAGCTGAAAGACACTGATGACACCTTCACATGAGACGCTTTTCAACATCAGATCATGATACTGAACACATTACATGACTGTCTGTCCTGTACGGGAGTATCTGAAGTTGTTGTGGTTTGCGGCAGGGGGCCTCAAATTACATGACATTTTGTGAAGAGGAATCCCTGAGACGTCTGCCAGGACTCCAAACCACATCTGGTCCAGATTTTTGACTGGCTAGATATCTCTCAAGCAAAAATCAGAGAGTGTCCTCCCCAATAAAACGTCCCTGATGCCTACCATGACCCATATTTTAAGTTTATTGTTGGGCGGCGCCTTCTAATGGCCATAGCCAATATGATGAAAGCCAAGGTGAAGTTCAAGTCAGTGTTTTTCTGTATTTATTTTAACTTCTATTCATACCTACATAATGTCTATATCCTATTTTCAGCATAGTTTATTGAATCTATACAACTGTGAGTCCAGCAGTAGTTATTTTCCAACAAGCTATATATTCCCTAAGCCTAACCATGTAGTTTATTTTACTAACCCTAACCAGGAATTTCCTGTTCCTAAACTGAAACCTTTAATAATGTTAACTATGTGTTTAAAGGACAACCATTACATTAAGATATGAGGACCTACTGATCAGCTGCTACCACTAGGCGTGCTATTTTAGGGAACATTACCATAGACGGTATATGAGGGGAGGAACTAACAACCTTTGTGGTCACACAGTTTTGAGGATTTGTTGGAAAATTCACTCTTAGTTCATGAGATTGAGTGAGATTTGGCTCTGATTTGGGGCTTTTATCAGCATGAAGTCAAGGAGTGTAAACAAGTTGAGGGGAACGGGTTAATAACTCTCTGTTGGTTTGTCACGAAAAGTGAACCTTCTTGATCCATTACATTAAAACAAACAGTTGATAAGTGCAGCTTCAAACCATGAATCATTATTGTTTCATGCTGTGGTTCTCTTATCTTCCCCAACTGTCCACACTCGTGGTGTTAAAGGACCTAGAAGCACAACTCCACAAATCTCCTTCACATATACACTCAGTGGTCCAGTGCTCACACGCGTGACGACATGCTGGACCGCAGCTTTCTCGTATCCAGTTGACTTTGATAAACACAGCAAGGAGGAAATGAAGAGAATTGTGTCACCACTTTATGTTCTGCTCTGCTGCGTTCTCAAAATGTCACTCTTTTACGCTTCGCCTGGTTTTATACAAACGTAGACCCCACAGGAGTGCTTCAGGGACACCTCTACACGAATAGACACTCCTCAACAGGCTGAAACCAGCATTGTTTTTTATGTACTTATCAGCTGTTTGACCAATTTTCGCCTTCAAAGCTAATCCTGGAACTAGTGTGTCATTTTCCAGTCTAAATATATATAAAGCATAGAATAGAGAAACAGCAGCACCAGTTTTGTCACACATGGGCTGCTCTGGAAAACGGAGGAGACCCGGAGTGATGATCCTTTAACTTATCAGATGTCCATGTGTTATGGGAGTCAGTTATCCCATACATGGAGGATGATATGCACACCAGCTGGAGAGCTCTCTCAGTGCAACGAGAGAGGCATGTTTCCGTGGCTTTTTAAAATATTCAGTGGTGAAGTGGCAAAGATGATGGCACAGGTTCATGAGGCAGTGCAAATAAAAAGCTCTAGTTTTTCATGTTTTTGCAGTTTCTGGTGAAGAGTAGAGAGTAGCAGAAACAGGATGAAAAAGAAAAAGAGAGGCAGATTTTTTTAGGGGGAAATATTTTGTCTGTTTTCAGGTTTATATTGGAGTTATGGATTAGAATATGATAATATTCAGAGAAATTTAGAACATAGGTCCAAAAACTTACCCTACTAGAGGAGTTTAAGGGCATGCTGCCTAAAAAAAAAGTACCCAAATACACATTAATATGAATGACAATGGCTTTAAAATCATGTAAGTAGACATTTAAATGAGTAGTAAAACATGAGAATCAGGTTAAATGTTGCAATGGCTAATCCTAACTACAATTTAGAAGTACAGAAGATGCAAATTGATCGCAGCACCTTTGAATATGAATGTTGGCATTGTTGATGCTACATTATTTAAAAATATATTTTGGGTTTTTTTTCTCAGTGTCTTGACCTCTCAGCTCCACTCATCTGAGCAGCAGGAAGCAACTGGGTCCCGTTTTATAATCTCCTAAGAACAATCACATACAGGCGCTATAGCAACAGCCACTCATAATCCAAAAGCTATTCAGGAAAAACAACAGCCACAAAAATCTGGGATTACGTTGTTCCACGCTACCGGTTCAGGGACAGGAATATCTGTCGCTCCTTCTGTCTTTCTTTTTTTAATCCTCTCTCACTCTCCGTTTTTCTGCCTTTCTCTCTTCAAGCCTTTCTCTCCCACCCTCTCTCCCTCCTTCCCTAAATCTCGTAAACTGCTTTAGTTCTTATCAGGAAGGAATCAGACAGGAAAAAGGCTCTATTTGGAGGCTGAAGAGCAAAGTTTCCAGCAAATGCTTCTGTGCATGCTGTAGCACACTTAAGGGGAAAAGAGGCAGAGGGCTTATAGTTTCTTGAATGCATTGAAAGTATAAGTAGATATGGTGCCCTGAGCCCTCCCTGCATCCAGCGCCCTGCTACACTGAGGCTCAGTTTACATAAACTGGATTAGAGGCTCTGACACAAACACAACCACGGATGCACGCCTTTAGCTTTACATATTTGAGCAGCACAGCTGGATATTTAGCCCAACTGAAATGGGATTAAACTTTTACTGTCTCCTCAATTCCTGTTTTTTTTGTTTTTTTCTGTTTTTTTTTTCCCCCCCTGTTTGCGAGGCTTGCTCATCCCTGTAAAGCCTTACAAGAAGGAGGCAATTGTTTTTTAAACTCCTTGTAAACACGGTCTGCTGAACAAAAGTCTGTCCAGCCCCGGATTTACATTCATACAGGTTTAAATTGCCTCATAGTCAGACAACATCCCTTCCATACAGATGTGGGTCTGTAACCCCGAAAGAGGCATCGCTGTGCAAAGCACGGCCACTGAAAGCAATTCAGTCCGTTTGTATACGCTGCCAGTGGGACTACACAGCATTCATTCATCCTTCTCACCCCTCCCTCACCCCTGCTTTCCCACCTGCTTCCCCCTTTCCCTCCGACCTCCTAATTTCCCCCCCTGATGACAACACCTACGCATGATTAATGATAATCCACGCTGGCCATTGGCTGCGATTCGGGAGCATTTTATATGAGAGGCAGCAGGGAGAATTTTCACTCACTCTTTCTCTGTTCCCAGTTGTGTCTTTTACTCAACTGACTCCAGCTTACTGAGGAAAAAGACACCAGAGGGAGCCAAGATGAAAGACACTTTGGAGAGGAGAAAACCAGTGAGCCCACATTCCCTGCTACTAATAGCACTATTTTGAAGAAAAATCAGCTCCGAGCATGAGTAGGAGGAGGCAGACGAGGTCGGTGGTTATAAATGTCATCTTGTGGAGAAATATGAGTCTTTTTATTTGGTTTTGGCCTAGTTCGAAAATCCTATCTGAAGGGTGAATGAGCATGAACAGGAGGCAGTGGTGGTTCAAGGGATGCCACTGTTGGTAAAATTAGTCTCCTAAAACACCTTATGTAAAGAAAATTCATTATTATGCAACCATAAAAAGAGAAAAGCTTGCAGCTGAGTTGTGTGTTAAGTGTCACTAGTTGACTATTTGTGTGATTTTAGCGCCCTCTAGTGGTCAGGTCTGTTTGGAACAGTGAATAGGAAATATATATAATTATACACAGGTGAATATTATGGTACACCTAAATATAAAATCATGTAATTCCCAATATGAATAAATGCATTTTTAAACCCCCAGGCTTTTCAGGCTATTCCCATTTACTGTTCGTGGGAGTTATCACCTAAAAAAAAAATATTAAAATTGTAAAAAAAGGAGATGCTGCTTATTTGGTGGTGACCCCTAGTGGCCAAACTAATAATGACAGGCACGATGGGAGAAAGGGTGCAGTGAGGTATCAAAGTTTAGACAAATAATCCATATATAGATGGTGGGGGGAGTGGTGTGTGGGTCAGATTTTAACAAGGTAACAACATAGTCTCTCATAATCTGTTTAAAGATCATTGGAGTGAAACAAAGAGAATTGTCACTCAAAGCAACAAATCCTTTTGGAAGCACTCGAGGTCATGTTCTTGCAAGTGAATTCTCTCTGTTTTAATCAGGATGTCATCGTGTTTTACCTGCATGTAAAACTAAACACCGTTTGAAATTGTTACTCTGCACTGCAATCCAACTTTTATTTAGTCGCCTAATTATTATTCCACATTTCGCCTCCTTGGTGTTCGTGTTAGTCTGTGTGGGTTTGTATTGGATTATATTTGTAAAAGCTGCTAGTAACTAATTGCCCCTCGGGGGATTAAAGGGGTTCTTTTAAAATGAATTGAAAAACGGATTAATTGTTTAGTCTGAAAATGTCAGAAAATTGTGAAAAATGGCCCTTTTTGGTTCCCAAAAGCCCAAAAAACATTTCCCTTCATCAGTCCATTTCCCTAAATTATTTAGTTGACTAAGACACACAGAAGTAACTTTATTTTAAGAAGCTGAAACAAGTTAAATATGCTCAAACCAAATCATTATCTGATATAATAAAAAAAAAAGAAAAAAAAAAAGAAAAAAAAAAAAGAAAACATTACAGCTTTGTTGTTAATAGATTTTTCACTCTCAATTTCTTTTTAACTTATTGAAATATTTTGGCCATCATTTCTCCCATGTTAAGAATGTTTTTTTTGTCGAATCAGTTACTGGTGTGTTAATAAATGTGTGGATTTTTGTAAATTGCCTGTCCCTTTAATAAATGTTAGGTGCACTATTGTTTGAAAATGAGTCCAGATTGTGCGTCCATGTCACAGGACTGTTGTTGCAGATGTTATTCTGGTCCTTGTCCAGTAACGTGCGTGCAGGCTGTACTGTGTGTGTCACACCACTAGGTGTCGCTGTTTCCTCACATTTGAGGAAAATGTGGTGTGAGGGTGAAGCGAGGACATCCAGTCCACCTCCACTCTCATGAGTAAACTTCCTCGGGGAGATGATGGGTGACTCAGTGGTTCACCACAGCCACGAGCTTCTCCTCTTGTGTGCTCTGTTTGCTGATCCATAATGGCCGTTGTGAGAAAAAGATGAAAAATGCCAGAAATGGCCGTGACAAAGATATTATTGATGTTTTGGAGTTGTATCCTGAGGGCAAAGGATACTGTGTAACCCCAATACTGAGTTATATAAGCTTTGGTAAATCAATGAAAGGTTTAGGTCTTTGTGTGATGCACAGGCAGCCGTGTCTTACTTTGCTGGTGCTTCTGAATCATTGTAAAGTTTTAAATATCACACTGAAAGCTGGGATGCAATATCAGCATGTGATACGGTATGTTCTGTAGTTTTTTCACAGCGTTATATATATATTTATACAATGCCCTGTGACAGATCTAATAGATATTAATATAATATGAAATATATTTATGAAAGCAACAATGAGCTGTACAACAATGACAAATAGTGAAAATAAGCATAATGATAATAATAATGATAATAATAATAATAATAATAATATGCAGTTTGGATACACAGTTTTTGCAGTTTAGTTGTCTTGCACCTCACAAGAAACTCATGGCTACCTGTGAAGCTTTGGCGCCCCCTAGTGGTAAAGGTAGTTTGGGAACAAGTCAAATTAAACTGCTGTTGTTCAATAATAAAAGTGGAGGGTGAGGCAACTCTCCACTGTAAAATCTAGAGGAAGTTGATATATATAGCACACTGATGCAAAATAATGCTCTAATTCCACTTGTCTGTTCCTTCCAGGCAGTGAATCAGACTCACTGATACTGTATCTCATCAACCCAGTGGAGAAGCACTTACTCTTTTAATGCGTCTCAATTACTGTGACAGAGTCTAGTTGACTTGTAGCAGTGTGGGTGCTGACAAGTTTCCCCCTGAAGGCTGCACAAACTCATTGTTCTGTTTATTCCTGAGCCCACACTGGATACTCAAACCAGCCTGCATGCCGCTGATACAGGAAACAGCAGATGAAGCTCGTTTCAGGGCCTGTTTTTGTGAAATAAATCAGGATATCGCTCTTGACAGCTCATTGGTAGTTATCAAAAAAAAAAAAAAAAAAAAAGTCAAATTAAGTAAGAGTGTCTGTGTAGTTTATCCAGCAGTTGTTCTTTCACTTCTCTTCCACTCAGAGCTCCTGACAGCATTCTGTATTATAAGTATAAGAAGTTATCTTTTGTTGTTATATATTTGTATATTTGACTGGGACAATGCATAGCTTAGCTGTACCAGAGTTAGCGACAGGCTAATTTTCATCGATAGGCCGTGGGTGAAAAACAAAGTTATATAATTTAAACATATAGGCGGTAAAATGCAGACAACATCCAGTTTTTGTATTTTATATGATATTTATTTGACCTTTGTTGCAACATGTGGTGCAAGGAGACATGGTGAGACTTGGGCAGGACCAAAATAAATCATGACGACAGCCAGTTATGCTGGAAAGATAAAGAGGACTTTTATTTTCAGTTATTGAAAAATGAAAGAAATAAGGATCAAACACTGCTCACAGCTCGGCACACATTTATTCTACAGGTCCAGGTCATTCAGGTGCTGCTCTCCCCTCAATCAACCAGCCCACTGGCTTTTCAGCTGTTTATATAATAAAATAGATCACATTGCCACTTAAATAAGAGACAAGGTTGAACCTAAATATGCAGTCTTTTCATCCAACTTTTCCAATACGTAGTCATTGTTAGCATCCAAGATATATCGTAATTAGTCTTCACTTTCATTACTAATCCTTTGACCAATTAACTACAAGTACCTACCCACCCATACTCAACATAATAAAGGAATCAAGGACAGGTTATGGCTTTCACTCACACAAATACAAACTATTAACTTAAATAAATTATTAACTGTATTGACTTGATACAAAATAAAAGAAACCAAGAAGCCAGTGTACTGGTCTGTGCCCTTCTATTAGAGAAAATAAAAAGGTTTAAGCCAGCAGCTAGTGAAGGAGTTGGTGCTTCCTCACAACCTTATCTCCAGTTTTTTTCTTTGCCTTTTGTCATTAAACAAAAACTGGCGTCGTTTGTAGTCAGGGAAGTTGATGAAGAGGTTATGAACTTGAATGGTGTGACACAGTTAGTATGATCAATATGATCTGGATGAATCAGCCGACAGATTTAAATTTGCAAGAGAAAGTTTAAACCTATGTGAAAGCATAAATAAATTGCACCTGCAGATGTAAATCCACTAAATCCTGCAGCAGTTTCATTTCAATAAACTGATCTCAGCCTGTCTGAGAAACTCAAGTTTGAACCGACTCTGTGTGCACTGGTCTGAGAAAATATTAAAAACTCCCAACACTATAGATGTCTCCAGACAATCTGACCATCTGTAAACCTACAGACTCAGCGATACGAGAGCACAGGGGTGTTGTTAATCCATGTGCAGGGTTATGTTTCCTCTGAACTGTGGCTGCACTTCAAACGCTCATCTCCGCATCTTGTCGACACACTTCAGCCCACAGCTCCCCGCTCTCACACAGCTCACAGAAATAGCATC
This sequence comes from Hypoplectrus providencianus, assembly GCA_028566105.1. NCBI lineage: Eukaryota > Metazoa > Chordata > Actinopteri > Perciformes > Serranidae > Hypoplectrus > Hypoplectrus providencianus. The sequence goes on from JAOWBC010001714.1 coordinate 13,933,208, forward strand.
AGTATTCTATGGGACTGGGAGGTGCCACTGTGCGCCGATTTATCTGAAACTACAGTATGTGGGTATTACCATGGAAACTGCAGAGAACTGTCCAAATTACTGTCAAAGAGCCAGGATACGGAGCAGCATCACAGACAGTTGGTTGAGGAGGCTTGTGGTTCAAGTCTGTCAACAGCTAAGTCTTTGTTTGGAGTCTTTTTTTTTTCTCTCCACATGGTACAAAAAGCACTAGTAATTTGCCGCTAGGTGTTTTTCTTTGACTACAATGGAACTTCCTGATGTACTTTAAAAGAACTCTGTCTTATAATCTCGTAAGTGTTCATAATAAGCTACTGTGTGCTAATAATATGCCCACTGTGTGCTGCGAAATGCTCCTCTAACCCTCGAGCTGCAGTGTTTTTAACAGAGAACTCTAAGCAAATGAACTTACGACCTCGTAGAGAGAATGTTAAAAAGCTCAAATCCCTGTTGTGTGATTTCCTGTTGCACTGTGGGAGAAAAGCACTCGGGTCAAAGTCCGTCTCCTTACACAGGGAATATTAAGTAATACAGCTTTTCCTCGATTGTTAAGACGCGCCTTATGAAACTGAGATCCACTTGATCCTCATCATCAGCTTCGAAGCACAGTGGAAGTCCTGTATTTATTGGCTTTCACATTTTGAACACCCATTTTTTAATGGATATAAACCCAAACAATGCTGGATTAACTGTGAATTGAAAACAAAACAGAAATATGTACTCACTGCTTAAAAAAGACGTGTGTGCACTTGGGTGAATCCATCCTAAACTGCTATTTTACAGATATTTTATTCAAAACAGGGATAATATACAGTAAATATCTATTTTAAAATATGAATACATAGGAAACTTTAATATGTCAGTAAGTGTTCTTATATTTCATGGTGTAATATTATTTAAAATAAAACACATTTGGGTATAACTTTTAACCTTTTTTAACCTACCATTTACACTTTACAGTATAAACTGTGGGTTAAAAAAAGTGAATACAATTACAATACAATGAATACAATTGGTATGAATCGTTTAGTTTTTGAGTATTTCTGTGTTTGGCTGAAACTATTGGTGAAGAAAGAGAGCAGTACATAAGCTGTAGGATAAATGGCTATAGTTGAATGGTCAAATTGCTTATAGACTTTATAAAATCCCTGCAGGCAAGAGTAATGAACTAAGAAAACACTATCTACTTTCTTTAAAAATATTTTTAAACATGATTTTAACAGTATTGCTTGCAGCATGCTGCCTTCTACCTGAAACAGCAAGAGAAGTCATCAGATAGTTAACACCATCCTGATAACAGCAGCTAGATAAGAAGCTGTAGAAATTCTAGGAGTTAACAGGGAGGTAAAGTCCACTGGTTCAGCAGGGTGGAGAGGAGGGGAGTGAATTTCTCACTCAAAAGATGCCTTACAACAGAAAAAATATTCTGCCAGGAACATGCACGTGGTCATCATTAAACCTATATTTTCACATTCCTTTCCTAACATCATTCCCCATTTTACATTAT
>JAOWBC010001714.1:13934832-13956278 GCA_028566105.1 Hypoplectrus providencianus
TACGTGTCAGCTTGAGCTGCAGAGATGACAAACGTAGGAAGTTTGCCTGTAGTTGTTCCTCCAAGCAAAGATGTAGGAAGTGGTGCATGGATAGGAGGGGATTGCCCAACAGTTTTTTTTTCCATCCTTCCAGCTCATTGTCATATTCTATGGGGAGCTGCTGCTGGTTTGTACGCTGTTCAGCTATAGGGGCTTATCAGTTGAGTAAGATTAGTCAGTGCGACTTTCTATCAACTGTGATTTCCACAAAGGCCAGTATTATCCTGAAAATGAAACTGACTGCAGTTTCTTTACCATAGAACACAGGCTGGTGGGTGTATCATGCACAGACAGCATGCAGATGAGAACATTTACTGCGTTGGGGGGAAAAAAAAAATCTCTGGGAGAGTTTCCTGTTTGGATCTTGGTGCGTCCAGTTTCAGGAACTCCCTAAAAGGACAATGTGGAAATCTGCCTCTGAGGAACAGTAACAGCAGATCCCTTGAGGATGGATTCTGATAACCAGTTTCATTTTGGATCCGGTCCCCACTTGGCAAAATAGCCACAAACAAATCCCTCATAAAAAATCTTTTATACTTCCTCACTGTTTTATAATCCGAGCGCAATGGAAATCAAAAAGGGTAGCAGGCTTGATATTTATAGCCGACTGTCGTTAGTTTAGGTGACAATCGTCACATATCAGCTGGAGTTAATTAACAATAACGGCTATAACGGCTACAGTAAAAAGGTTGTCTGTTCTCTTGTTACTGTGCTCGCTGCAGCTGGTGTCTGTATTCAGCCAATGATTGTTTGTTTGTTAAAGGACACATCACTCTGGACTGTATGACGACTGTGTTTGGCCTGTTTTCTAGTTCAACAAGTACCGAAACTCATCAGTTTGACAAAGGTCAAACTGATTTAATTCATTTTTTTTTTTTTTAAATCATATTCCTTATTCTTAGACAGACAGAGATGGACGTATTAAAAAAACTTTTTTTTATTTCTAGAATTGGCTGGCAGTTGCATTATAATGTGTCATAATAAATATATCTCTTGACTTACACATCAGTTTAGGTGAATTTTCCCCCTTTCAAAACCTGAATTGGTCTCAAAAATGTTAAACTGATTAGACTTCTCAGCCAACAAAAGATGATTAGATAGGTTTAAATTTCAGTCATGTAAGCCTGCAGTTAGTTAGTTGCAGATGTTGAAATGTAATCCTCATGAAATTTGATTAGGGATTTGAAAGGAATCAGATTTGCAAAAAAATGTCACCGAATGCCCTCACACTTTTACATCGCTGTAGGGCCCAGATGGAGTGGATGGATGAGAGGAACTGTCATGCTGGTTGGAGGTGGTGACTCCATCCAGCCTGCGTACATCTGTGTCAGCTTTGGCCTTCACTTTCTTTGTGTGTGAGAGTCGGAAAGGAGGAATGCAGCACCCTAAGGATACGCAACATTAGCTCCCTGATGGTGACATCACACTGCAACACAGGAAGAGAGAGAGAGAGGGAGGGAGAAATAAAAGGATGAGATGAGATGAGGACAGAGTGAGAACAAGAGACTGGCGGAGGATGGGGAGTCACAAATAATGAGAGACTAAGAAACTGGGTGAAATCAAGAAAAGAATCCTGATTAGCTCCATTCCCAATCCACACCATGACTAATTCATCCACTTATTTATTTCATACTCATGGAATATTAATCAAAGACGTACTACACTTTGGTATGTTTTAAGTTTCTCGAAATCATTTGCTTGTGCTACAACATGTTCTGGTTTTGACCACCGAGCCTCTCCTAACGTCCTTCCTTCCCTCCATCTGTCCGACTTCTCCGACTGCACTACAAGCGGAGGCTCAGGGGCGGATGAAAGGATAATTCTGTGTGATATTTCTCTCTTTCGTCCTCTGCTCTGAGCCGAGCCGTGTGCACTGTGATAAATTGGGCTGGGGGAGTCTCAATGGCTCTGTCCTATTTTGGGCTCCAGCTAGGTTCTCTGACTTTAGCTGCTTCCCTGGCCTGGATCCTGAGCAGCCACTTCTGCGCTCATAAGTTGGATGCAACCTTCAAAATGTGAGCTTCTGCTTCAACTTTGCTACAAGAATCCCCCTCAGGTGAAACCCACCCCAGTTTCAAACCCAATTTTTTGGGCGTATTTTCTTTTTTGCGCTCCAGCTTTCGGTCCAGTAAAAAATGAATGCATTCTCCTTATATTATACAGCTCCATAGTGCACACTTAGCCTTGAGTAGCTCTATGATAAATGCTAAGCAGTTTGATTATGTTTGTCCACTAAATAGCTCTGCATTAAGAACAGCCACCACCTATCTTAATGGTTTCCCTTAGTGGGTCTGCTTACAGGTCTTATAGGAGAGTACGTTGCATAAAGCCTTTTATTATTCCAGAGCTGAGTGGAATCGGATAAATTGCCTCAAGTGATGCCACTTCTAGCAGTGTTTGCTGGGTCTCCAGACATCAACATTTCAGCCAGGAGAAAGGGGGTGGGATACCGATGGGGGGAGGGATGTCGTGTGTTTAGAAGAAAAGGGTGAGGGGAGTTGAAAGTGGGTGAGACATTCCTCCAAGCTTACGTCCTCCCACATTTTTACACAGTCGACAGGGTTGTGTGTGAGCATCCAGTGACCCGTTATTAATCATCATGTGGAATGCATTTTGCCGCTTTGACCAATCGGCTTGTCAATACGGGAACTGTTAACACGCTGTTAATAATGGTCCCTAATAACGTAAACTCTTTGTTTGTACATCACCTGCAGTTATTCAGTCGGTGTGTCACAACAGAGCTGCTTGTGTCACTTTACAAGGAAGAGGAAATAAGCGAGGACATGTTTATTCGTTTATGGTCAGTCGCTGAGCAGCTGAAATCCTCTTAGATTATCTGCTCATTGCATATTTACATTTTTCTCTCCTCTTCCAGTTACTTCTGGCAACATTTTCAGGTCAGAGATGTTGTATTTACTGCGCTTTGTTGTTGGTATTCAGACCTTCAGTACAGTACAGTACAGACAATTTTCCCTCCTCTCCTCACTCTGTGAAATTGGACAGGAATGTGAAGAGATAGCTCCGGGTCTCTCCATGCATTTGATTGAGTTTCAAGTCCAGGCTTGACTGGACACATAAGGGTCTGTATTTGACTCTGGGCTTTATGTATTATGATAAAACTTGTTTTTATCAGAAAATTTCTATGTGGATTTTGAAGATTCTCATGAGAAAGGCCTGGTGGGACCAGAAAAAATAATAAACTTTAAAAAATGCATATACGATTTTTAAGGTTTGTATAAGATGAAGGCTTGTAAAATGCACAGTTGAATCCAATTCCTTCAGACTCCATTTTCTCGTGTGGGTGGCCAGTTGTTGAATAAGTAACCTATTTTTGTGGGGGGGTTTTCTTACTCATACGATCTCCTCTTCAACTGTTTACTGAGAGATTAGCTAACACAAATACATTTCAAATGCACCTTCAAAATTTGCATTGTCCTTACTGTAAACAGCCTTCTCCAGTTAAGTCTCGACTCGGTACAAAAATGACGCCCAAATTTTTCTAAAATGGATGGGAAGTTTACAGTTTTCTAATGGTAAACTTTTAATGTGTTTCACTCCAAAACATAAAATTTGAAATACTATCCAGCTAGTCCAGTTCACTGATAGATGAGTTTGAAGGATTCTCAAACACCAAAACAAACCACAGCAGTTTATGATACTCGGTAACTTCTCTCTTCGGCAACAATTTTATCTTTTGTCATGATTATCACAATATGAAAAGGCTGAAATATGCTGTTCGTCTTACATAGTAATCCGTGAGGAATGTGCACTTGCATGTATTTAATTAGTCACACAACAGTGCCTTGTCAGATGACATCACACCGCATTGCAGGAAAAGTTGAACCAGATTGAGCTTTTTTGTTAGACAACAAGCCCCCCCCCCCACCTCCGTTTTTCCCAAAGCAGGGGTTAAGTGGGTCTGAATGAGGCAGAAGACAGGTGATGAGATGAATCATGTAGGTCAGAAAGTGATTTCCCGTAATATTTTGTTTAGTGCCGGGTAGTGTTTTGTATAATAGGCCTGTCAAGAGTGAAGTGTCTCTCATTGTTAGTGACAGGAGGTTGGCCAGCTTCCCACACAAGAACAAAATACTGAAGTCCAAATGGAGCTGTCGACAATCCGCAGCACTTTTAAGGCTGCGTTCAACTGCAAAATGCTGCTGAAACACAGCAGCTCTGATAGCATGGCTCTGCCGCTGCACATATCATTAATTAAAACAGCTGTTCTCCACACTTGGTTCACCCACTCTCAACTCTGTGTGGTTCTTCTTTAAACGAAGCACAATGTGGCACTTTTCAGCAGCTGGCAAGCCCTAAACGAACCAATCTTGGAAATGCATTGGGCCTTTAAATGGTTAGCATGGACCCATCATTTAGGCCTGTCACAGTTTCCACATTTTGTTTCACAATATATCGTCCTTGAAATAATTGTGATGAGTGACAGTATTTTCATTTTAAGAATTAAAAAAAAACTTTATATGCCCATGATATGATCATAAAAATGCAGATGCACTTCTTAAAGGAAATTAACTTTTAATTGTGTGTGAAAGTACAGACGCACTGTGACCAGAAATGAGAGCAAAGTGCACTTTTTTTTATCTTCATTTGGCTTCAGAGCCTAATTTTCTCCAAATCCTGCTGCTTTCATGGTATTATGTTAACTTTTTTATGGTATTTTTAATGGATAAAATGTTAACATTCTTATGTACACAAACCAGTGGCACCAAACGATATTTGGCCATGACCTCGATAGCTTCAGCTGAGCTAAATAACTTAAGTCATGATGACAGGCCTGCCATTAATAAATGCCATTCTTGTCATGAGAATTTAATAGTGCGTACAGTCACCACGTGGATGTGTGTGATTTTGATCTTTTGAATGTTAATGCAGATTAGTAGATCGCACAAAACCAACTGATTACATCAGAACAAACCTTTATAGCTTCTCAGCTAGAACTCTGTTTTTTAGGCCCCGCCACTCAGGAGAAAACACCAATACACAGCAGTGCACTCTGATGATTATGCCCAAATTGAACTCGAACATGACATTTAATAATGTGAGTTTTATGGCTTGTAGATACAGCTAATAGAATGGGTCACTAAGTGCAGTGTTGGTGTAAATACCTCGAGTTTGCTGATCCATGTGATTTGAATGTTACCCCCTACCACTTCTAATGAACAAGACTGGCTAATGTGTTACGACTGCGGGGGTGAGTGAAACGTGCCAGGGAGGAATGAGGGAGGAATAAGCGTCTGTGCTGCATGTGTGAGGAATGAGAACTTTGTCCTTTGCTAGCCCACACGAGGGACAAACATTATGCAAGACAGGATCATTCATCCTGAGACACGTGTGAACATGCAGTCTCCTTCACCACCTGTGTCTTTAACCGTGTGTGTGCGTGCAGGTACTGAATATCTCTGCATGTATACTGTGGCCCAACACTCCCAATATGACTCCTGTGTGTTTTTTTTTTTTTTGGTTCCCATTGTTCTTTGTGAGGTTAATGCAGCTGTATTATCATGTGACCAGCTTGGTCTACAGCTTTGTCTACCCACTTCACTGCTGCTTCTACAAGCGATTTTTAACACCACATACATGTTCATATCTATTATTAATTCATGTTTTTTTCCTCTTAAAATATATATATAAATATATAATTTTCCCCAAAACACTTACTCAGGCCTACTTACCACAACATAAAATCCAGGCCACGCTTAATTATTCATTGTTGAATATAACACAAAGTAGAGTGTCATAATACCAAAGCAAATAGCAAAACAATGAATAGCTGTAAGACAATATTCTTAGATGCACCTAATTAAATTAATAAAGTCTTGAATAACATTTAAAAATCAAGCAGTCTGGCTTTAGTACAACGAGGAGGAAGGACCAGTTGTGTCAGACTCCTTGTGCTAATAAAGCTTATTTGAACTGACCGGAGGGGAGAAACTCAAGAAGGGAGAACAGGAGAAAAAGGACAAAATGGGTGAATTCCAGATGTCTGCCTTCCTTCCTGTACTGCCTTTTCTCTCCCAACACACTACTGTTTGTCTCTAGCAGGAAGTCAGTCAAAGAAAGGAAGTGAGGAAGGTGAAGGAGGACAGAAATGACGTGGGAAAGTCCACAGAGCACATTAAGCACCTGCAGATGTGAACTTGAAAGTATTAACTGCATAAAGTGAATGCAAACGCCTAATCCATGAGTTAAAGTCCTACTGTTTAAATTCATTTTCAGATTTGTTATAATTTGCATATTTGGCTTTTTGGCCTGGAAAAAGTACTTAAAACATGATAAATTAGTGAGATTACTTTTCTGTTGATTAAGTTATTGAATTGTAAATTAAGTTACTAAATATTTTTATACTTCCCTAAACATCTTCAAGCTAACTGCTAACATTTGACAAACAATGCTGGAAAAGACATAAACAAAGTGACCACTGTAACCAAAATCTTCTCAAATTTTTTACCATATTCGGTTCATTTACTGCGTATTAAACTCATCAAAATGCTGATGGTATTATTAGTTTCATATTGTTTGATATCCATAGTTTTGCTGTGAAAGTTGAATGTGTCATGCCACTTTTTACACTAAGCAGAACACATCTTAACATCAGGTCTTATTTTGGAAGAAGTCCTTGCAGTGCCTGTTCCCGTCCTTGTACCGGCACACACATTAGTGCAAAGGGATGGGGGCCATTATCTCCACTCAGCGCCATGTGCTGCCGCTGGCACAGTCGGCAGCCTGCTGCGAAAGCGGTGGTCGTCAATAAGCTGCATTATTTTGTCACAGCACAAGATCCGCAGCACTAGACTCATTTTCTGAAGCTTTCTGGGGCTGCACTGTAGCTACAAGTCACGTGTTTGTGTGTGTGTGCGTGTGTGTGTGTTCATGTTCGTGTCTTCCCTCTGGCAGTGACAGTATGATGTATGGAGTAGCAGCAGCCTGCTATCACAGAGAACAGGTGGCTCTCTCCAGAGACAAACAGAAACACACTGGCCTGATTTAATGTGTGGGAGAGAAAAGCAAACTGAACGATTGTCTTTTGATTCTTGTGGTGAAAATGGGAGCTGAGGCCAGTACAAGCTAAAAGAATCACATAAAGGATGTGCCGAGGATGCACATTTCATTCTTGAACACACAAAGACCTAAGCACAATGTCTTTTTTTTTTTTTTCTTCCTTACAAATTGGAAGAAAATATAATGTATCCTCCAAGGTTCTTAAATGACAGCCCAGTTTACTACTTATACAGGTGTTTGGGTTTGTTGAAAATGATGACAGAAATAGTTTTGCAGGTGCTTAGGTTTATTACTTTTTCGGCTCAGTTATTTTCTTTACACTGGTATAAATGCTGCTAACACAACAGTGACATCAAACTCTCAAAAGTTAAAATAACAATCTTGTTAATAAAAAGTTACTTATTTACACACCAAGTAGAAACAGAACAACATTAAAGTTAATTTTGAGTTGTGTTTTTGGCCAACTGGTAAATGTAAATCCAATATTTTTTTCTGTCTTTAAGCTCTTTTTTTGCTTCATTAACTCACTTCTTTGCTGGTCAATATTCTAGGAGGTTTGCTAGTTATTCACTAACTGTTTGTCTGAGCTAGTTTATCAAGTAAGCCAGTGCTATTTCAGTAAGTCTGACTATTTTCATTCAGTTTCATAAAGGAAATTCAGCCTATTTACCAGTATAAGGTGCTTTATAACTGATCTTAAGTGATGCTAAGTTTCCTTTCTGGAACCGAAACAGCTGGAAATAAGTCACACGAACTGAAATAAATGAAACGAGGCCAGGTTGTGTACAGCAGATCACTGTGGCCAAAGACGACACAGATTGATTAAAAACATCAACGCATCAACCAAACCAAGACTTGGCGTGTGGCATGCCTTAATAATTCCATGTTTGTGCAGTCAGGAGGCGTTTTGATGAGTATCACAGGTCAGCATGTAACAGGATGAACATGAATCCTGTTCACTGATCGGATGCCGGTACTCTCACGGCCCACTTAGCGACCTTAAACTACCCATATTTTATTGTTCAGCTGGACTACACTGCAGAATTGAGCAGCAGTAGTTTGAAGTAGCGGTACAGCTGCCCATAGACACTCTATGGCCGCCAACCACAAGCAGCACCGGAGTATTTTCTGGCATTAAGTCTTGGATCATGAAACAGAAAGCCGAAAGAATCTACGAAACTAAAAAAAACTAAGAGGTCAGGTAACGATATGCTGCTTTGAGGCTCATGACAACATTGACCTACAAGTTACTGCATGATCCATTGTTTATCTATAAGTGTTGGTTATGGCCTGAAATAATCGGGGTGAATTTCTCCACTAGTCATCACCTGTGATTGTGGTGCTCAGTCTGACAGCAGGGGTGGAGGTCTTTGTTTGAGTCCTGGTCGTCCTAGGTCGGTGAAAGCTGATGCTGCTGGCAGGCAGCCAGAACGTTGTCTCATCACCTACTGCCTCCTCTCCATTATTGTCAGCTTGTGGGAGATGGCTATTGATCTGTGTGTGTGTGTGTGTATGTGAGGCCATATCTTTCTCCCTGGCAAGCCACCTTTCACTCACACACCTTTTCATGGATACAAGCAAAGAGAATGAAAGGATTGTTTGCAACAAAGAAGCATCACAAAAACCCAGTGAGAGCTGAAGATCACGTGGCCACGGGGATGCAGAAGTGACACATTAAGGATCGTTTTTAATGCGATTGTGTCAGAAGGCCGTGCATGTGCAGCAGCGTGTTAGAGGCTGCAGCATTACCGACACCGTGGCTCTCCTCCTGTTCCCTTCCCTCCCACTGCTTTTCCAGGCCAGTGCCGAACCCTCAGCAGCCTGTTTTTTTACCTCGCTCACAGGACACAGCCCAGGAAAAGGAAGAGGGTGCGGCTCTAAAACAGACTTCGATCATCTGTTTTTTCCCCCTCGCTCTCTCACTCACACTATTTCTGGTTGCATTATTTCACCTCCCTGCTCTCTTTAGAGAAACTTCTCACCAGTTTTCATTTGATTGTTTGCTTCATTCTCATACACCTCACCTTAACAAAGACTAACCAAAGTGTATTCTGTTTGCAGATGGCAGCCATCAGGAAGAAGTTGGTGATAGTTGGGGATGGTGCGTGTGGGAAGACCTGTCTGCTCATCGTCTTCAGTAAGGACCAGTTCCCAGAGGTCTACGTCCCCACTGTGTTTGAGAACTACATCGCTGACATCGAAGTTGATGGCAAACAGGTACTTTGTGTTTTAGATGTACCATTTTATTAACAAGCAGTCGTGAAAACGTGGTAGTCATTTTTGTAGTGGACACATTTTTGTTCCTGGAAATAGCCTGGTCCTGGATAGCTAGCCGTCGGCAAACGACATGTAAAATCTAGTATTAGCAAAGTCATGTCATGCCTGGTGGTTTGATCGTTAGAGGTGTAAATTGCAGGTTTCATCACAATATGGCCATAGATTGGTTCAATGGACAATGGGACAAAATTCAAAATAAAACTAGGATATTGTCAAAATAAGTTTGTTTTGTTTTGTTTTTTTATCAAAAACTGCAATATACATCCCTTCAACCCCTATTGATCACGGCCCTAGAAAGCCATGATCTCGAATGTTAAGATCTTCAGAATGCAGCACGACTGGAGGCCTCCTATTTCCAATGTCAGAGTTGAGAGAAATACCACATTTTCCCTCTAAACTTTTCTGTTTAAGTACTAAGAGAGTCAAATTATCCAATATTTTAAAAATATGGTACACATAGGAAAAAAAGGAAATAAAAAACAAATAAATGAATCTTGTGACCTTGAAGCACAGATTAGCTTGTGACCTTTTGGATGGGCCAAACCCCAAGGTTGGACACCACTGAATGTCACTATCTGGTTTTAATATAAAGCAGTTAAAAATAAATCCAGCTTCAACAGTACACGTTGCTTACACATCAACAATGTAATCACATAGTGTATAATAATATATACATCAGAGGCCCTTTTACTGCTGAACTAACACTTTTGATAATGAGCACACTTAGCTGATAGTACCTCTGTGCTCACACTTTAGTGGGATTTTAAATGAAGCACTTCTACTTGAGTAAAGGATGTGAGTATGTTTTTTTGATAATTGGAGCCATTTCTCAGGCAGATTTATGTGACACTAAAAGCTGCTGGTGTACTGTTAAATTGTGACCCTGTTGGCCCTGCTGGTTGAGAACCACGTGCCATCAGAACCAGTGGGAATAAGTGAGCAAATCCTCGGGTCTTTTCATTGTTATAAAGCAGCAGACCTCCAGCCAACAACAGGAAATGGATCAGTGCCACCTTCCTGTCCAGTGTAACCCCCCTCTCCTCATACATCATGACTAATGTCCCATTTCCTGTTCCTGTTTCCTGTGTGGTGTAAGATAGTTGATTGTGCTGTGGGGGATTGAGAGATAAAACCATATTTGAGAAATATTACTTAAGAAGTGTCACAGTTCACCTTACAGCTGTCTCATATTTAGCATAATTTGATTATATTTAGTTTTCATTACAGCAACCAAGAACAGAGGGTTCAGGAGTTCAGACAGGCGGCATAGTGGTAAAATAAACAAGATGAGTCTGACTCCTGAGAGACACCCAGTGGTCAAACACTCCACACGCAGCAGAAGTGGACACAGGTTTATCACAGTGTGTGTTGCCCTCCTTCCCAGACAGACGATGTGCTACATACGGTTCAACCCACTGTCTCATATATTATGGAAAATGCCAGAAGGCAGAGTGGCCAGCCAGTCTAGTCGTCTGTCTGCCAACAAGCAGGACTTGGCAAAACATGAGTGCAGAGAGAAAAGTCAGAAAAGTCCAGAGGAACTGCTCCAATAATGAGCTGCTCTCTCTTGTTTTTCCTCAGACACAGTTCTCCAGCTGTGACTGTAACGTGGGTCATTAGGAATAGTTTAAAGACATTACTTACATCATTTTTCTCACTGTTGTAATTGTTTTAAAAGTTTACTCACTTTGCCCCTTTGTTTGAATTGATTTGTCTTTGTTTTGTCTTTTGATCCATTTTATCTATTTTTAATCAAATTTTTAGTCTAGCTTTTTTAAAATTTTTATTTTTATTTTTTCACTGTTTTTTTGGTTAAATTAATTAATTTATCTTTTTATTAGACATTATACTATTACTCTTATTGTAGCTCCTAAATTGATGTAATTACATTAGTATCATTTTTTTTATTGTCTCAGATATTTGTCTGTAATGTTCATTCCTACCGTCTGCTTTTTCCATCCAGATTTTTTTTCTGTGTTGTCAGCATTTCATTCATCTATGAAGCACTTTAAACTGCACTAACCTGTGCAACAGGTGCTACGCAAATTAAGTTTGATTGACTGAAAGGCCACATGACGTATGCATGCTGTGATGCACTGTGTGTTTTGGGCTTGCATTTTAGCGTGTGCTGCGGACCTTGCTGAGCTCAAACAATTTTTTTCTGGGCATTTGTTTTATCTAGAGCAGGTCAGGCACTCTGGGGCTGCTCACAGTTTGATTAACAGCCTTAGAAAAATCCTGGGGGGATAATCTCCTCCTCCAAGGAGTTGCTTTTTATGCCTGATAAATCCTCTGGTTCCTTCCTCTTTCCAGTTATTCTCACTATATCCTTGTTGCCCATATTCACTCTACCCTTCTGTTCCATGAAATGGGAATGTACCACATTATTTTAATGATGTAACTTAATTTTTTTTTCTCTCAGGTGGAGTTGGCGTTGTGGGATACAGCAGGTCAGGAGGACTACGACAGACTGAGGCCTCTCTCCTACCCCGACACAGACGTTATCCTCATGTGCTTCTCCATAGATAGCCCTGACAGTTTAGGTGAGGCTGCATGCAAAACTATAACTAACAATTTAGGAAATTTTTTAATCCCAGTAGAGTATTTTTCTGGACTTTAACTCTAATTTCAAAGCGGCTCCAGCTCTGAGGCTTCCTCTCAAAGCGTTGTTGTTATGGTTAATGCCACAGATGGCATCTCCTTGTAGACAGGACAGATTTTGGCTAGCAGGCCTGACGGTGTATCAGGGAAGGGGTCGCTGACCTCTCCATGTTTGTGTCTGTATAGTCACAGGGGAAACTGCAAGGGCTTGCCCAACTGTCCTTGTAGGGAATAAAGTCTGGAATTTGCTGTGCAGTGACTTGTTTTTTCATTTATTTATCTTTTTCATTCCTGCAGAGAACATTCCTGAGAAATGGACGCCCGAAGTAAAACACTTCTGTCCCAATGTCCCGATCATTCTCGTTGGCAACAAGAAGGACCTGAGGAATGATGAACACACACGCAGGGAGCTGGCAAAGATGAAACAGGTTTGTGTGTGTGTGTGTTTTATAGCCTTTTATGTTGATGGCTGCAATTTATCCCCCAAAAACATAGAGTTAGTGAAAGTGAAACATTATATATGATGATTGTATTCACATTTTCAGTGACGTAATGTGTGATGGTTGTATTTTTTTCAGTGGTGGAAAAAAAAATAATTCATAGTCAGTTTTATTATTAATAAGTACAAATACCATGCTGTGAAATTACTGCACCACCACCACCAAGTAAAAGTCCTGGATCCTAAACATGCATCAGTAAAAGTACAAAAGAATCAGCATCAACAAGTAGTTAAACTCCGCTAGCTGAAAGTAGTGGAGTAAAAAGTGCAATATTTGTCTCAAAATGTAGAAGATTATAGGTATAAAGTTACATAAAATGGAAATACTTGAGTAAAGTACAAGAACCTCAAATTGAACAGAAGTACAGTACTTGAGTAAATGTAAATTTAGTTACATTTCCTCACTGGTATTTTCAACTCCTTTAAATACTGTTTGGTAGTTTATTCCGCAGCATTCTGCATCGAGCATCGTGTGTCTGCTGCAGTGTTGTTTACTTGATTTATTAGATAAACAAATGATTTCTCTGGAACTGAAGTATTTCTTGAAGTTCAGTAGCTGAGTAGATACACATACTTATTTTTCCATCCCAGCCACAAACTAAACACCCAGTGCGTCATTTTAACCCTCTGTGTGTTCATGAACCTGCAGGAGCCCGTTAAGCCAGAGGAGGGCAGAGACATGGCCAACCGCATCAGTGCCTTTGGCTACCTGGAGTGCTCCGCCAAGACCAAGGACGGCGTGCGGGAAGTGTTTGAGATGGCGACCAGGGCGGCGCTGCAGGTCCGCAAGCGCAAGAAGAAGGCCGGCTGCCAGCTACTGTGAAAGGACGGAGTTTGTTGGCCAATCAGCACAGAGCAAACTTAGAAAAAAAAAAAACCTGAAATCAATGGCTTCCGTGGACTATACTTACTTCACAGATGCAGATATGCCACAGGAGAATATGAAAGACTGACACACCTGTTCTAAAGCAAAGCAAATCAGCCTTTTTTAAAAAACTCTTTCCTCTGCTACTCACATACTTTTGTTCCTGTTTGTTTACTGTTCTGTTCTCCACCAGCACACCAGCCTGTTTGTGTGAAGGCCCTGTCCCTTCCTCCTATATGAATGTATGTTTGTATTTATATGTGCATATACTTTACAAATATATCATGTCTGTGTTATGATTGTTTACAGAGAAGGGTCTTGTCGCTCACACGCCCACTGAACGGCAAGATGGACAGATTTTTGATTTCCTTTCATAGTATGGAAGCCCTGCTTCTCCTCCACCTGCGTCCAGCCTCCTTTTCTACATCCGCTTCAGGCACAAACATCCTACGTGTCACACCGCGATTCATTTTAAAGTCTGCTGAGTCAGCACAGCCCCGTTTTCCCCAGCTTTCTTTTCTGACACAAAGGACTAAATTTTAGAGCCTGTTCACTCTGCATTAATACACTGACACCTACATTAGCTGAAGCAGCAGCGACTGTAAGTGTGGAGAGGTTTTGGACTGCACTTGGCTCTGTCTCTCTTCCACGGCGATAGCTTAAGCCGGCACTGGAGACAGTGGTCTATTGTCATGGACACAATGCTGTCAGTCACGCTCACACTGGCTCCGGCAGACTTGCCCCTACCAAGACGTCACCAACGCCTTCCCCAAACAAGCCTGCTGTCTGAACTCCGTACTGTTGGTTCAGATCCAGTGACCAGTCATTATGCATCACTGTGTCCTGAATCTACAGGATTCTTGGCTCTGCACACTATGCATACACACTGCATACAGCCATGTTATTATTACTCAGACACATTATAGGCCTTTTCTGTGTATAAAAAGTTTTAATAAAGAAATGTCAACTGACAATTTGATAGCTCAAATGCTGTCAGCAAACTGGGGCTTTGTTGTTGCGTGATAGGCCTTTATTTGACACTAAACACAAGGGACATTGCTACAAATGTGATTGGAGTAACGAGCACACAGGTCAAATTTTCTCTTGAGTAGGCATTAGAGATCACTGAGGAGATTAATAGATAGGATGGGAAAAGTTTGGTAGGTTGGGCTAAGCTGTTTACAGGCAATTTGAATACAAAATTCACCGAATTATAATGAAAACTCAATGCAACTTTTGTGTAACTTCCACTGCATGGATCAGCTCCATTCAGCTTAGTTTTGGTTCCAGGGTCTGTTCCATCAAGCAAAGCCAGGCTTATTTTCATTACTGACTTAGTGGAAGTTGTTTGAGGCAAATTCAGTTAGTTTAGTTGCCAGTGTAACTGAACTACGCTGAATTTGCTTTGTGGAATGGATTTAAATGAAAATAAGACACTGAAACCAAAATGAACCTGGTTTTTATTATATGGTACAGGCCACTGGTCCCTTTTTCCTTTTCATGTTCCACTGCAGATAATTCCTCTGAGTGGAGGTGGGAGTTTCCTATCAACAACGTGTAGAATTTCTTAGACTTTCTCTTCATGAAGACACTTTCTGGACCCTGTAATCAGCATAGAAACAAAGGCACATCTGCACTCTACCAGCTGTAGGTGTGGGGTGATGTGCAGCTTGGTTTGTGGGATGACATATTTTAAATTTGGGTAAAGTAAATTTAAAAAAGTGCAGTTCCTGATGACAGGTGCTTGATGTTTTATGTGCATTGACCAATTTTTTTCCACAACTTTCACTCATGAAGAGGCAAAAACAGCCAATTAAGTTGAGCTGCTTCTTACCATGCAGTGGAAATGTTGCATTTTCTCAGTAACTGCAACCCAAATAGCAAAAATTGTATATTTCATCTTCGTATTTTCATTCCAAAGCTATCACCAAACCACCTCATCTTCTTACAGACAGTCCTCTGACGTAGCTACTGTGCTGCAGGAAACACATGCCGTACATTTTACCTAACAGTTCCTGTCATGAAAGAGCCCTCAACACACTGTAAGTATGTTTAATCGTATCTCGCCACCACCGTAAGCTACAACTGTCTTTCTATCCGGCACATTCAGATCCGTAGAGATCAGGGTGTGGCCGGTTTGGGCTAATTAACGGACAGTGCCTCTGTGTCTGTAATGTCACCATCGTTCAAGAGAAAATGTTGATTGTGATGATGCTTTACAAACAGGAGTGGGATGTGTTGAATGTCAGAATGACACAAACATGGTATTAAAGTATTTTTGAAATACTACGTAATCTTAACTTGTTTAGTTTTCCTTTTATTTATTTTTTGAAAGTTTTTGCAAAACCCCAAATTATGTAATGGCTTTTAATCCTATGCAGATGTTTAATAATCATATACATTTGTTTTTATAACTTAATCCCCCAAATCTCTTGTCTGAATGACAAAATAGAAATAGAAAATGTCACTTTAATTCTTCAGAAAATACAAAACAGTTGGACATATGACCAAAGCATTTTTTGGTTCTAATTCATAAAGCTTTATTGCATAAAAGTTTTTTAAAAATATTTTGGATGCAGGATATACAGATGTGGACAGACGCCTGTAGCTTCAATTAATCCAGAAATCTTAAAAACTACATTATCCTAAATTAGCAGTGATGATTGAGCACAGTGGAAAAGTTTTACAAACCCTGAGACTGAAGCGTTTGGTCACTTTCATTCATTTTAAATAATCTAAAAAGTTCAGTAGTAAGGTGCAGTCAACATAGACAGCCAAAAACAAACATAAATCAGCTCCTCCAGTCCTTCAGAGTCTTTGGTTCATATAGGGGACATGAAAAAAAGACTGCTTACTAAGGGATTTGGAAAAGTGCCTTTAAGACTTCTATTGAGAATTTAAGTGCAAATGTTGAAGCTTTTCCCTGAAACCAAAGTGCATCAGGATGGAAGATTGTGCTCCTTTCCCTTACCGGTCACTCCTCCACTCGGGGTCCAGGTGCTGCTGAACAGCGCTCTCTGCAGTCTCCACTGGTGAGGAAATATCACACAAAGAAAGAAAGAAAGGGGGACAATTTTAAAACCGATTCAAACGAGTTCATTTTGAGATGCACAATATGCAGCAGAATGGATGAGGAACAGCAGACGGCTCTTTCCATAAAATATCATTCAAAGAACTTAACATACACTTGTTTTAACTTTACAAGAAAGTTCCACTTGCACAACTTGCAGCGTTATTTTCTGTTTTTGTTTTGTTTTTTTCATTTTTGAGCACTTTACATGACGTGCTTGATAACCATCAGTACCAGATTACCTGAAATCTTGGCAAATAGCTTTAATTTTTGTTTTGTTCTGTTTTTTTGAGAAATTTCTTCATCAAGGAAATGGCAATGAGGAAGTTGATGAAAGAAATGTTATGTCAGAGTCGCTAAGCTAAGAAGTGAAAAATCAGATCAGTCAACTGGAATTAAATGAAGTGCAACATCAACATCATTTACACAGCATCACCAAAATAAAGATAATTAATTTATTCTTTCATTAAACTGAGAGTTACCTTCAACATCAATGCTGATGCAGAGACTCGCAAGTCTCTCCACCACGTCCTCGTCCTCCTCTAGATTTTCCTCACCGTCGTAGCCTCCTTGGTCTCGACAGTAGTTGATGAACCTGCAGAGAGAGAATAATGTCATCTCAGTCTGCTCTTTAATTTAAATAGAAATGTTCATATATATATCTATTCTGAGAGCAGAAACATCCATGTGACACATACGCTCCCCAGGTCTCGTCTTTGTTCAGCAGTCTGGGGTTTCCCACCACGATCAGCAGGGCTTTGGCTCGAGTCACGGCCACATTGAATCTCTGGATATAGAAATGTGTCAGGATCCTGTTTTGAGTGTGCGTACAGTAGAAACACAGCAAGCGTTTTTGTGTTGAATACCTTCTCGCTCTTGACAAACCCGAGGTTGAACTGCTGGTCGATCTCCAGGTGATTGGGGTTGCTCCGAACTGTGGACACCAGGATCACTCTCCTCTCCTGACCTTGGAACTCCTCCACCGAACCAACCTGACACACACACACACACACACACACACACACACACACACACACACACACACACACACACACAAACACAAAATATATAACTCGTATCATCCATAATACATATTCTATTATCTATACTGATCCAAGAAACAGATTTTTTTGTGAGGGTTTTTGTTACCTTTAAGTAGTTCATATCCTTAAACTTAAAGTCCCTCCCGACTTTTTCCAAGGCTCTGCGAATTTTCTGCACCTGTGTTAAAAAAAAAAAACAGCTCCAACTTTGAGATATATAATTTACATTTTCCTCTTGTGTACACAGACTTAATGAGCCTGCAAAACAATAAACTGCACTGTTATCTTCTCTGTGCATTGAAAGCTTTCTGACCTGTTTCCTGTAGGGGGCGATGATGCCTATGTCTCTGGGTGAGATCTTAGCCAGGCCCCTCTTGCCGTCTGACTCCAGCAGTTTCCTCACGTAGTCCATCAGCACCTCCACCTCTGCTATGTTGAAGAACGAAGGGCTGCTGGCTTCACGCTCATCAATCCCTGTCACGCCTCGGAAGATCACCGGGAAGCCCTGAGAGGTATGTGAGATTATATTTTATTAAACCTGTAGTAAACAACTTTTGTTTGTTTTTTGAGGACTTCAGAACTTCCAAAACTATTGATCAAATCCATAAAAGTGCATAACTAAAATAATAATATTTAATAAGATGTTGTTTTTACTGTCCCATAATGAAAAACCTTCATCAAAAAAGACAAAACAACACCTGAAAGTGATTATATAAGTATCGTTACAACAATTATATTCTTGATCGTTTGTTTTTTGGCCCTGTCAAATATTACAGAAATTATGAAACTAGCAAAAAATAGCAAAGTAGCAGTAAATGTGTCACTGACCAAATTTATGTTTCAACTCTAAAATAAGAATTAAATGGCTCCGTATTATATTAAAGATCAAGTTTTGGGCTTTTCAATCATTAACTCCTAAGTGATCTTTTTGTGTTTGCCCTCACACTGCACAGTTTATAAACTGTCACCAATAAAGTGGGAATTAAATATATTTTTTTTACCTCTTTCCATGAAATGATTTTTTATTATTGGCAGATAAGGAATATATCTTCTCATAACTTTATTAATCAGTCTCTTCCAAACATATCACAATGAATATGAACCCAGCAGGCGACAGTGTATCTGTGCTTTACCTGCTTCTTAAGGTGCGTCCATCCGCAGTACAGGTCACGGGCGTATTCGTCTGCGCAGCACTGCAGCTCTCCGTCGTAGAAGCGCTCGTTGGGAACCTTAAGGATGGCTGGGTGGGACCTGAAAGGGGAAAACTAAATTAAATCAGACACAGTATTTACATCCAGGAGTGCCCTTTAACTATCCTGAGTACCACACCTGTAGTTGTTCAGCAGTTTGGTGACAAAGCGATTGTTGTACACGCCGTCGTCCTTCATGTACAGAGGTTCCATCATCAGGCGCTGCAGGAGGGACACCCCTGCACACAGCACAGCCACAAATATGGACCCTCATTTATCCAAAATACAGTCTTACAAACAGCAAAACGTACCAGTGGACCCGTACTTACCCATGCCGTATTTTATTGCGTAAGGAGATCTGAGAATGGGTCCGAGCTGCTTGGGGTCTCCAGCCAGAACAACCTGACCAGACTGTGCATCCAGCAGCCCTTTATCCCACAGATAACAAAAAAATATATCATCAAAACCAGTTGAGTGGAATTACAGAAAAAACACACAGCTGTTTGTTTTCTTTACCTGCCAGAGGGACCAAACATTCAGTCTCCACAGCGTGCCCTGCCTCGTCCAAAAACATGTGAGTGAAATGTCCATCAGGAATGTCTCCAGTGACCAGCCTGCAGGGATCAGAGGCCGAAGTATTATATATGTTTATTACATATGACAGACAACGCTATAAACAAGTTTTATCCCCACAGAAGTTTATCTGTAAAGCTGACTGTTGATTTGAATGCTGCGTGTTGATGGTCTCATCCCAGGGAAGCAAACTGCCCTGTCAGTCATTAACTACCTTCCAGCGGTTAGCAGGGTGGTGACCATGATCTTGTACTCCATCAGCTTCTCTTTAGCAGGAAACAGGTAACAATCCCCTACCAGGTTAGAGCATGCCTGTAAGGTACCGCAAAGTCAGAGCCAATATGCCGTTATCACAACATCAGAGACTTTCCAAAAGTATTGAGTAAGAAAAGGGCATTCAATTCAAGAAGAAAGCAAACCATCTCTTGCATGAAAAAATGCTCCAGCTCTGACCTTTAGTACGTCAGGGACCATTTCTGGGTCCCGGCTGCTGGCGTACATGCGGAATACTTTGTGCTCGTCCACGTGCTCCAGGATCTTCTTGCAGAGCAGATCAGCAGCGCTGTTGGAGGGGGCACAGGCCAGGATGTGGCAGGAGGGTTGGGTCTTCACGATCTGCTTGATGGCCTCCACCACAGTCACAGTTTTGCCTGAACGGATAAATGAAGTCAAGTGCATTGCATGTGTCATGCATCTTGTGAGCAGTTGTCAAGACCACAGATGGAGCAAAAGACTGAGACAAAGTAATATGTTTCACCTGTTCCAGGTGGGCCAAACACCAGGTACGGGGCAGGTTTGGATGAGCCAGCAACAATGTGTTGGACAGCCTGGTACTGTTCTGGGTTTCTCTCCAGGTTTCTGTCAAACAGCCTGTTGATAGAGGAACAGAGGTCAGTAAATTACAGTCTCATCAGGTAGCATGCCTGGATTTGGGTCAGTGCTGTTAGAATACTAAACTTTATGTTGTATAAACTATGAAAAATCTCTTTATAATGTAAAGGATTTCGGTATTTGTTGGTTTAGCTAAAAAAACAGAAAGCATGGCTGACCTGAGCTGTGGAAGCTCTGTCTGCTGAGAGGAGTCAGCAGGTGCAGCAGGGAACAGCACGTCCTTCAGTTTAAATACATGTGCCAGCTCTGCTGCTCTGTGCTGAACACGCACAGTGATACGGTTCACAGTGAACTCGATGTGGAACTTCATGTTATCGACAAACTGATCCAGCAATCTGCAAAGAGATGCACAGACAAACTGTGTGAACCTCAGACACAAACACCTCTTAATTAATGAATGTTACTGTAACGTCTTGACTTTACTTGGAGCTGAAGCCGAGTTTGACGCTGTCCCGCTGCACACTGTGGACGTAGCCGCGGTACTTCACACGCTTCTGTCCTGCAGGATACGCCAGCAGTGAGTCCCCTCGTAGCACAGACGGCCGGTTCTCAGACACTCCAGGAACCTAGGAGGAGGAAAGATGACATAAAACATGATTCTGTTTTTATACTTTTGTTTTCACCAAACTGCATCACAACTGGACTCATACGTGCATGGTATTATTACACTTTAGCCCGTGCAGAGGCAAAGACAGTGGTGCAAGAGGCAAAAGAAACTCTGCAGGCAAGTAAGTATTCAAGCGAAACTTTGTCAATAAGATGGAAAGGATGAGTGATATGAGACCAGTTTACATGCTCAGATTGACATGGACATAATCTGTTAATTCTGCTGTGATTGGCTAATGATTAGATAATTATGTATTTGTATTAATAGATTTAAAGTTCTGCCAGTTAGTGTACTAGTGTCTTATATATTCACCCTGTTAGAGCTAGATAGCTTCAAGAAATCTCAAAGAGAGAAAATGAACAAATGATATAATAAGTGATTATGTCAATGAGTGAGTGAACAAGCTAATATCAACCTCCAGAATGAGAAGTTTCTTATTGAGCCGGTCCCTGGTCATGGTGGCGGATTCTCTGTCACTGTTTGGGATGTTGTATTTCTTGATGTCCACCTCCATCTGAAGCTCCTCCAGATATAACAGCAGCTGAAACTTCTCACTGTAGTTCTCCCAGGTTAGGGCTCTTTTCAGCACAGGCAGTCTAAATACACAAAAGTACAATTGCCTTTGAAAATTGGCTGTATGAAAAAAAAATTTTTTTTACCTTAACAATGCAATAATTCCTATGTTTGAAGTGGGGCTGCAGGCCTGCAACTGTCTTGCTCTGCAGAGTAAAACTACTGTTTGATCAATGGGATATAGTGGATTTAATAAAAGCA
>JAOWBC010001714.1:13956378-13973068 GCA_028566105.1 Hypoplectrus providencianus
ATGCAAACTTTGACCCGAGACTACACATACCTCATACAACCACGTCTAAAAAAACTAAAGTGAATTTACCTTGGATCGTAGGAGTACGAAGGCTCCCTCAGTGACTGGATGAGCTGGTGCATGTATGCTGGTACTTTATACTGTTTTAGCTCAATAACATTTTGTAGCTGCATCACTGACATCCTGGTTAGAGGAGAAGAAAACATTAGCTACATGACCTGGAGACAGTTTTTAAACATGACTGTGTGTGAGTGAACAGGGATACCCTTCAGGTCGCTGCCCGTCCTCAATAGTAAAACTCTCCTCAGGGGTCCAGGCAGGGAGGGAGCGGGGTGTGTAGGGCGCCACAGGGGCCAGCTCCAGTCCTAAGGCAGTTATACACTGAGCCTCAATGAAGCGCACGATGTGGAACGCAGCAGATGACTGCAGGTCTGGTTTGAATTCAAAGGCCAGAGTAGCCGGATAGAAACCAACCAAACTGCACTGAAACTGAACCTGGACTTCATATCTGGTACCTGAGAATAAAACACAACAGCTCAGAGTATGAATTGTATTATTTAGCTACATTGCATCGACTGTGCCTAGGCTGAGCATTGTCAATTCATCTTGAGTCAACTGGTTTGTGATGTTTGCATTACCTGGTTGGAGACACAGAGGGTTTGCCTTGGTCACATTGCACTCATCCCTCAGGATGAAGTTCCTGAGCCAGTGCAGCGGGGTGTAGTAGGTGAAATACACAGGTGCTGTCCCTGTGTTCTCCACATTCAGAGTGATCACACACTGGTTAGAAGACTAAAAAAAAAAAAAAGACACACATACAAAATGTTGATGGGCTTCAGCAGGTGATCATGCAAGAACTCTGCAGGTTTGAGATGTTATTACCTCAGATGAGCCATCCACACACAGGCGGAGTTTCCCGTTCTCAAACTGATGGTTGGAGTCGATGCGGACGCCATGTTTGTCAGAGATGAACTGAGCCCTGTGGAGGCAGAAAGAGCAAGTAAAAGCAGGGTTAAGGACCAGAGAGTGTTGGGCCAAATTTAAGACTGTCATTGAATCCCTGAGCCAAATTTCAAGTGTGTTCATAGGGTGTATTCTTGTTTTATAGCTGATCAGAGACTCATCCCATAGACTGTTTAAGGTTAATACACACAGAAGTGCATGACAACAGCATTTAATGATGTATAATTCACAACTTTGTAGATGGCTGTCATTTGCACCCTGACTACCGTAGCCACTTCCTGTCCCACCTGCTTTTTGCCACACCACATGAGTATATTTAGCCTGCGTTGTCTTCAAAAACTAAACTACACTTAAAAATGTTTGATTTAAAAGGATTGCAAAGAAATAAAGAGCTGCCTGAGGAGATAAGGCGCACAGAGTCAGTAACTTCTTTTGAATCACTTCTTAAAACCCACTTTTATAGGCTTGCTTTTATGTTATTTTTTTTAGCCTCTTCTAATATTGTTTTGCTTCACCTTTTTAATCTGTCATATTACTTCCATTCCCGGATCTCTGCGAATTGTAATTGATTTACTTTGTTTCCTGTTGTTTATTATTTTAATTCTTTCTTTTTCCTCTGTTTCAAAGCACTTTGGAAGCTTTAGCTTTATAAGATGCTATATAAAAAAAGTTGTTATTGTTGTAAAGAGGAATAGTCATAGAAGTAAGGTGTTTTCTTGTTGTTTTCAAAATGCAGGTTCATGAACTAAAGCAAATATACTAATGAAAAAGTCTTTTGGTAGCTTGACTCATGACCTGGTCCTGTTTACCTTTCTGACTTTAATTTGTTCACCAGGAGACTGGCCAGTTTCCTCCGGGCTCGAACTCCCGTCTCTGCCTGATCTCCCGAGGTTACGGTCTGAACCGTCCCAGGACTGGCTGCTCCGTTCTGGACTGGCTGTGGCCTGCGTTCATTCGGTGGTTGCCACTGGTCCAGGTAAAGATCTCTGACCTGTGCAGAGCATCACTGCAGGTTAGTTTCATCAAGCATAGAAAATTTAACTATTTAGTAGCTTAATGTCCTCAGTTTTATGTTTTATTTGGATTAAAAGTGGAATTAAAATCTTAGACAGTACACAGTTTATACATGCAAGTCATTATACATAAAGATTTACACACACGTTACAACACGTGTATTAACGTATGTGTAATGTTGCAGTATACACACACTGAATTAATGAATAACATCATTTATCAAGACATTTTTTTCTCTATCTTCATAGTTTAATAAATAATATTAATTAATTCTAGAGTGGTCCATCAAATACATTAAAATCTAAGTAAGTTTAATACTTCTCTAATATCTTTTTTGCTTCTTTTTTATTTCACTAAACTGAACTAAACAGTTTAGCACTAATTTGAGTGGGCCATAAACCATTTTATTTTAAAATTTTAGTTTAATTAAAGGCCGTAGTTGGCCCCCAGGCCATAGTTTGGACACCCCTGCTCTATCACATAGAGTCCTTGGCTGAAAAAAAGATTTAGACTCGCTACTGCCTTGAGTTTCTTGTTGCGTCTGCAGAAATTCTTGTGTCATAGATAAAAAGTCTGGGAATTACAGTTGGTGTAGTAAGGAGTTATACCACAGGGATACCTTATCTACCCCTATCTACTGTTTACATAAAATATAGAAATAAGCGGAGCAGCAATCCTGAGACATTCAAAGGGCTTTTACTCAGACCAAAAGTTATTTCCTTCAGCAAAAAGCGACACAGCCCTGAGGCAGTGAGCACCAAGGGTCATTCTGCAAGTCATCAGAGCAACAAACTCAACAACATGATGTTTAATATCATAATCTTTTCAAAACAATAAATAATGTTATGTTCAATAAATTATTATAATAACTCCAAAAGATTGAATTTAGAGCAACTATTTTAGTTGTTGTTGTTTATGTTTAAGGTGATTCAGAACATTTAAGTCATCATTGAATATTTTAGATTCTACTGCCCATTAATTGTTATAAATGTTACAAAATTGCCACATGCCATCAAAAGTAAAACACCTTGCGCCATTAAAGTCACAAACAGCTGATGAAAGCCAGATATTGCAAAGTGACTGCATTATTATTTCACTGCATTGAGTTAAAATGATAAATAATATTTCTAAATGATATAAAAATAGAACAAAGTTACTCAAACATAATGCGGAAGTGCAAACCGTGATGTTGAAGCGGATAGTGTCTCTTCGTCTGGTTATGTTGTTGGACGTCTTCAGGGCATAGAGGACAGAGCCGAAGTTTGGATCTTTCCCATCTACATTCCTAAAAAAAAAAAAAAAAAAAAAAAAAAAAAAAAAAGAAAAAAGACACAGAAAGAAGAAGAAGAAAAAAAAATCCTTAAACTCTCCAAACATACGTGCAGGTGTCCCTTGCACAAATACCTGAACATACCTTCCTCTGAACTCGCTGTTATAAATGTCTCTCAGCTGTAATCTATCTGTGATGGTCGCGCGGTCGCTTTCCTTCAGGTACTCAAAAAATTCAAGTCCGACTTGGATGCGCACAGATAACTTAATTTTAACCATGATCCAAGATGCTTCTGATCCGAGATATGCAAAAAAAAAGAAAAACGCGTCCGGGTTAGTCGTCTCAATATGTTTCTAGTTACATCGCTCACAAACTCCGCTTTTTATCAGCGAGGGTGAGGAAATCCTGGAGACTGACGTTCCTTTTCTCATACCGGGGCAGTCCACAGGGGCGGTGCTCAGTGATATAGCGCTGTAATTATGAGACGGTGCAGCCCGGGTAAACAGAGCAGGTGCACCCTCACACCCAGACAGCTCGCAGAAACGAAACTTAAGTGGCTGTGTGACATGAGCAAAGCGAAACTGCAAGCAAATGATCGGAGTCATAAGTTTAACAGTGACAGTGTAAAAAAAACACCTGATTTGGACAGACACTCAGAGACACAGCAGGACAACACAGTTACACACTGACGACATTAAAAACATGAATTATAATAATTAATCAATGACAATGATGGAGACAAAAAGGTGGAAAATAGTATTAACGCTCCCATGGTGATAACTTCACAATGTTTAAATAAAAACTGAAAAGAGCATTATAATTAACTGACGAATTCTCTCATGACCTGTCATAATATGCAGACACATAATAAGACGCCTTAATTAGTAATAAAAAAAAAAAGGAGAATATTATGGCTGGAGTGAAATATCATTCCTGGAGATGAAATGTATGTAATCACATGATCACACCTGGAAAGTCAACAGCCTTACCTTTAATTGCTGATCCCACCTGTAACCCTTTGATTACCATCTGTGTGGTATTAAAGCTGTGTTTTCTTAAGAATAATAAATCACCAAAATTAAACAAACTGCATATTACAAAGTGCCATTAAACAGCAACTGTAAAGAGTATCATGACTTAAAACAGATTAATAAAAAAAGTATATAAGAATAAAATAAAAATGAATATTTAGATATAAAATACAAATGTTTGTACATTAAAAACTCACTTGAAGATAATAAATAAAAATACAAATATCATGAAAATAAAAATTTAAAAGCATGGGATAAAATTTCAAATTAACTCACTGAATGATTTTTTAAAAAAAGAAAGAAAAAAAAGGAAGTTTGCACTGTAGTTTGGCCCTAGCCAAAATGAGTCGGAAAAAAAAAGTCATAAAAAATGTTACAACTGACTCCATTAATCTGTTTTATGTAAATGTGTAAAGAATTGTTTATGTTAAAACTGGTTTCAGTTCTTTAAGTTTTGGTTTCCTTAGCAAAGCACAAAGTACAGAGATAACAGCCACGTATGAAAGGCCGAGTCATAAACAGCAATAAAGTCATTAGGCCTCAGCAGTCTACTGTATCATATCTAATAACTCTATAACAGATTTGTAGTAATCATTCAGATCCATAGTGTCATCACAGCAACATAGCGGCACATTAAACAGGACAGAAAGGACAGGACCATTAAATATAAAGTAAAGCAGAATTTAACCACAATTGCATTATAATACTCTTTGTGATTATTCCATCTATAATCCGTCCAGGAATACAATCGATTGAAATAAAACATCAGGTTCCACATTCACACTTCCCCATTTTTTTTTATACTTTCCTGGTCCACAGGAAATTTCGTAGCCAACAATAAAATGAGTCACTGCCTTCCTGTTTGCCAGCTGTCAGCTGATGTTCAGGATTGTGACATGGAAACATACTTTATGGCTTATCTATGATTTAGAGAAACCTGATAATCCGAGTTGAATGCCTTTACATTTCACAAGAATTTCTGAGAGATAATCTGAGATGCAGGTTTTGATTAGGAAGTACAAAAACAGGCTAAGGGTGGAGTGGCAAACTTTTTAGGCGCAACAAAAATGAGGAAGACTTTTGTCTAACAGCCCAGTTTAACATAACTCACTAATGTGGGAATATGAGAAAGTCAATCTAACTGGAAATTTTTCTCTGATGCTGTTCATGCACCATTAAAAAAATGTAGGATTTAAATAATACACAATTCTACAAGAAATGATGTGCTTATAGACAGGCAGTGCTGGCTTGTGTCTTTTTCCCAACCAGTCCTTTATTTCCGTTTTTCGATGTTAAATACTGGAGCTTAACATGAGCGTGTGATGTTTGTTGGTTTCTTCATCAGGGGTCCAGCTGCAGCCTAATCAGTCTCCCCTGGAAAAATAATGCAAACATCACTTAGTCCTGAAGATGATTTTGGCCGAAAGAGAGACAAATAGTACAAAGTGCATGTGTGAATTTTCATTTTACCACCACAGGCCGTTAGCGTTAGCCGGTGTAGCTTCGTCCTCCTCTTCCTCTGGGCCAGAGACTTCAATACCACGGTAACCTCCTGCCCTGAGGCAGTAATAAATGAATCTGAAAAGAGACGCAGTGTGTGAGGATTAAACATGCTTTCATTAAACCCGTTCTTCTCCACTGACGGAGAATAAGACTGCTGTGGACTCACTTGTTCCAGATGTGGTGAGTTTGCAGGATTCTTGGGTCTCCAACCACAATCAGCAAGGCCCGAGCTCGGGTCACTGCCACGTTGAACCTCTGGGGAGAGTTTCAGTCAGTGTGTGAGTGTCTGCTGGTAATACCACTGTGGATGTTACTAGTTTGAGTGAAATCAGTTTCATCTCAGACATCTTTTTGCAGCAAGTTGCTCAAAATTCTATGGCGAACTTGCATGAAAAGCATGTCTCACTAATGTGCTCGTGTCCTGTTTCTCACCTTCTCATTGTCTACAAAGCCTAACGTGAATAGCTGCTTGATTGCAGTCAGTTTGGGAATGCTGCGCACCGCAGACACCAGAATGGCGTTGAACTCTTTTCCCTGAAATTGCTCCACTGAGCCGACCTGCGAAAAAGTGCAAAGTCAGTTGATGCACCCCTGAAATGTCCCTCTAAAATACTCACAGGAAACATGCAGTTACGTCCTATTTCCTACCAGTATGTTTGTTAGGTTATGCTTCCTGAGATCTGTGTCCGTCTGAAGAGCTTTCTGGATTTTCTCCACCTATTCGTAAACCAAAAATAGATCTTTATTAACTGGATTACCCACATTAGCAGTGCAGCCTTTAATCAAAGTAAATGTGGCTCTGACTTTAGCAATAATGTACTGATAAAATGAAAGGTTGCTTGGACATTTAAAAAAAAAAAACATCATCAAAACACATCTGTTCTTGACTTTCTTAGACAAATATTACATGTAAATGCTTAAATATATGTATCCTGTTTTTAATCATAAATCATTTATAATAACCTTGTGTGCTATTGATGTAATTGAACTAGAAATATCCCTGCGTTTTGCAATACTTACTTGTTTTCTGTATGGGGCAATGATGCCAATATCTCTTGTTCCAATCTCACGCACACCGCTTTGGTTAAAATGACACAGAAGGGCTTTTAAGTACTCCTTCAGCACCTCCACCTCTGCCATGTTGTAGACAGACGGGCAGTTGCCCTCACGTTCATCGGTACCTGCCACCCCGTGGAAGATCAACGGGAAACCCTGAGACAAGAAGAGAGACGTGAGAGAAGGGCTGGAGTGAGAGGACTGCAAGTGTGTGTGTATGTGTGTGTGTGTGTGTGTGTGTGTGTGTGTGTGTGTGTTTGAGAGTAAACGTTACTTTCTTTGGCAGGCATTCCCATTCGCAGAAAAAACTGCAAGCCTCTCTATCAGCAAAGGGCTGCAGTTCTCCACCGTAAAAGAGCTCATTAGGAATTTTCAGAATCGCAGGATGGGATCTGAGAGAGAGACGGAAGAGGGAAAGAAGAGCATTTAATTTAAAACCAGGGACGATGTCCGTCAAAGCAAATAGACAGAGGTGAAAAAGAAGCGTTGAAGACAACATTTCAAGAAGATAAAACAATGAATGGAAGCATCGCCACGACCACACCTGTAATTCCTCAGGAGTTTGGTCACGAAGCATTTGTTGAGCCCGTGTGTCTCGTGTGGCTGGTAAAGTTCAACTTTGGTCATCAGACGCTCCAACAGGGAAATATCTGCACAGAGTAAAATGTCTGTAAACTCTGTCAGGTTCAGGCAATTACAGTGTGCAATCAGCAAACAAGTGATCCGTAAGATTTAAGATATTTGGAGTTAGTAGCTTTCAAGTTCATCATTCTTTTTGAGTTTTTTTGGTGCTGTTGTTGCAGTTAATGATTCTTCAGAACCCGTACACAAAGTGCTTACCCAGGCCATACTTCTGTGCCATTCTGGATCTGATGGTGGGGCCTAACTGTTTGGGGTCTCCGGCCAGCACAACCTGGCATTTTAACTGACTCACTAAACCTTTGGACCAAACAGAAATATTAAGGGGATACCTCAATGGATAAATAAAATACTTTATGTTTAAAAAAAAATAAATCTTGCTTGTCACCTGCTATGGGGATGATGCACTCTGTTTCCCTCGCTTGGCCTGCCTCGTCCACAAAAATGTAGGTGTAATGACCCGGAGGAATCCCTCCTGTCACGAGCCTGAGCAGAGAAAGTGAATAGGAGGTCAACTTTTATTCTATCTGTTAAAGAAGAATGGCTTGTTTTTCATTTAAATGTCTGGAAGAGATCAGATATTAAAAGGACAAATCATATTTTAGTTGTTCTCTGTGAGTTGATATAAATGTAACAGCTTGTGTGAAATTGGTTTATGATAGCGTATCATATAAATCACTAATATAATACACTAATATGTCCCTTTAAACAAACAAAGTCAAGTCCTACTCTTACTGTGAAGTGAACAAATCTCTCAACAACCTTTGGCAGGATGATAACCCCAAAGCTCAGGACATCATTCAGTGTCCTGATCATCCTCTACATTTTGAGTTTGAGCTCCTGTCCTCAGGCAGGACATTTAGAGTGCCGAGGACCAAAACAAACAGGATGAAAAACTCATTTGTACCAAAAGCCATCAGTCAGCTAAATCTGAAATTTAAAATGAGAAATAACAATATATCCTGCCTTCAGTTGTCCCTCATTGTTTATAGTGTTTTTCATCCCTTTCAGTGTTGTCTCTGTTTGTGTGTGATTGTGTTTCCATGTCTGTATGTTATAAATGTTTCTTTTTTACCTGCCTGCAAAGCACATTTCCTCTCGGGGACATTAAAATTAAGGTTGATTTACTACTGCACATTTTGTGATATCAGCAAATAGTGTGTCATTGTCCAGTGAATTGATATCATTTCGTACCAAGATAAACCTTTAATTTACACCCTACACTTGAACCAGTGTTCACAACTACCGTAAAATGTAAAAAATCTTTATTGGCTAAAGAGAATTATGACAAACAGGTGAACGACTGTACCTTCCTGAGGTTTGCAGGCTGGTGAGCAGGATCCTGCACGTCATCAGACATCTTTTATTGGGAATATAAAGTTTTTTTTTGTCAGGTTTCAGGTTGCAGCAGTCCTATAGAAGATCCCAAAGCACATACATGGATTCAAAAAAGTTGGGACGCTGTGTAAAAATGTTAATCAAAAACACAACGCATTAAATTCAGCATGAATGTTTATAAAATTAGTAGAAAAGTTTTCATTTGCACATATGTCTTTGTATTTGGAGTAAAGTTTTGAGGTACTTATATTTTACTTGAATATTCCAATTTCGTATTAGTTTATACTTCCACTACATGTTAAGGCAAATATTGTCCTTTTTACTCCCCCATTCATATGACAGCTTTTGTTACTTTTCAGGTCAATATATGATATAAAACATGATCATTTTAAAATGATTAGACATTTTCTGAATTTAACCTCATAACAGTAAATAAAATATTTAAAAAAGAGCTCTACCTTGAAAAAATTTAAATGCTGCTCACATAAATGCATCATCAATAATAACCCAATAATATATTTAGAATATATTTAACAATTTGAGTGGGCCCATTATGCAAAACAAGTAGTTTTACTTTGATACTTTTTGTACTTTTACTTCAATAGGTTTTAAATGCATGACTTTAAATTATGGTGGAGTAATTTCACAGCCGCAGACACACGGGTATATTCCTATTCCTTTTTAGCTAAGTGAGTACGGACCTTTATCTTTTGTGGGATGTTCTTCACAGGGAAGCTCAGGGCGTACAGGCGATACACGACGTTCCTGCCCATGTTTCCATCCAGAAGCTTCTCGCAGAGATGATCGGTGGCATTGTTGGAAGGCGCGCAGGCCAGGATCCTGCTGTTTGGCTGAGTTTTCATGATCTGATTGATGGCTTCCACCAAAGTTACTGTTTTGCCTGCCAAGTACATGTAAAAAAAAAAAAATCTAAATGTAAATAAAAAGCGTTAGTTGAGCATCCACAGGCATTCACAACCTACATTCGTGTACTGTACCTGTGCCGGGTGGACCAAACACCAGATACGGGGCAGGTTTTGCGGTCGCAGCTACGATGTGTTGAACAGCCAGGCGCTGCTCTGGGTTGTTTGCAAGCTCTGTCATTCTGGTGACAGAAATACAGAGAGACTCAGAGTTAACATGCACTGGGAAGCTGAATATAGATGGGATAAAAGATGAATGTTCAGTCAGTCAGAGCCTTAGTAGGACAGGTATGTGTGGCCTTGTCAATATCACATGTTTTCATTGTTTTCCAGGTGGCCTGACCTGTGTAGCTGAGGATGCTCTGAAGAAAACTGTCCGGTGGGGAACAGCACCTCCTCCAGTTTGTGCTTGCACGCCAGCTCTGCTGCTCTGTGCTGGAGGCGCAGGGGTACACGGTTGAGAATGAAGTTAAAACGAAACCTCATGCCATCCTTGAACCACCTGAAAAACCTGCAAATTCACACGTCATCGACAACAAAGCCCTGTGAGCAGACAATGATGTGGTCATTTTACAGGGTTCAGTATTTATCAGAAATGCTTGCAGAACTGCTGAAAAGTTTATGGTGCTTTATAGAGGATTTACATACCAACTGGCAGACAAAACTTAATACAGTTGGTAAAATGTTTATGTGCAGTTATAAACTTTTGAAATAACATCAACAATATCATCAGCATCCAAATATGAGTGAGCTTTAGATTTGTTTTTCACACAGGCTGTTCTTACTCTTCATCGAACTGCAGGTAGAGGTACCCCGCATCTGCGTGTTGGACCCAGCCTTTGTAAAAGCTCTTTAACATAAATTCTGGCTGCTTTAAATAAATAGCCTCCACCGCGTTCCCTTCCAGCTTCGCTGGCAAGCCCGGAGTTGAACCTGCAAGCTGATGACACAGAACCTTTCAGAGTTGTTAGTGGCCGTCAGTCTGTACGTGTTAGCGAGTGTGTGAGACGCATCACCTTCAGCGTGGCGATGTTGGGGAGGCTTTTGTGTCTGAACAAGGCCCCCTCCTGGTTGAATTTCTCAGTCTCCATCTGCTGGTGAAACTCCTCCAGATGCAGCAGCAGCTGGAACTTCTTGCGGTATTTCTCCAAGGTCAGAGGGAGCTTCTCCTGCAATCTAAAGAGGTCCCATGAAAACATGAAGACCTGGATCATAATGGCTCAATGTGGCATTTTTTTGTGTTATAATTATTACAGATGCACGTTGAATCTGAAACTTACTCTATTGGGAGGAATTAATATTATTATTATTATTATTATTGGCATGTTACATGTATTTTTTTCATATAACTTACACACCAGTGCTAGCACAACACAATTTTTTTTTTCAGTGTAAAATGTCCTGAGACACAACGTAGTGGATCATTAAAATACTGCTTTAGTGAGTGATCCAAAGCACTTGTTTGAGTTTCTATTTTTCCAAAGCCTGCAGTAGTGTGCCATGCAGCGGCATGTCCAATCAACTGACATTCAGTGTTTTTGACTCATTGTTCATGTGCTCAGGGTGGAGTGAAACTATTGCAAAGCTGAGTCATTTTTAATGATGGACTCATTTTCTTTTACTTGAC
Organism: Hypoplectrus providencianus; assembly: GCA_028566105.1. NCBI lineage: Eukaryota > Metazoa > Chordata > Actinopteri > Perciformes > Serranidae > Hypoplectrus > Hypoplectrus providencianus. Next base: position 13,967,743 of record JAOWBC010001714.1, read on the forward strand.
AAATAAAGTTGTGTATTATGTAACAAACTGTATGGTACCTAGTGCAGGTCAGGCACTTTAATTGGTTTACCTTGCACATTTAGTGTGTGTGCCTGTGCACTGAAATACTTACATCTCCTCTCCCTTGAGGTCATTTATATCCTTTGGCAGCCCATAGTACTTTAAAACCAACAAAGTCCTTAGATTAACCATTTGGAAGCTGTAGTGGAAAACCAAAGACAGTAATAACTTTGCTGACACATAATACAACTGAATGTGGTAAGCTGCTCGATGCAAATTTGAACGGGTTTCTCAGTTTTCAGGTGAATGACTGTGAGGGGAACCACAAAATGATATGAAAACTATTTCACATTTACTCTTTCGTGATGACTTTAAAAGAGAGAAGTTATTTAAGGTAATATCCACCCCTACTATTTATAGAAGAGATTTTTATCAATCTAAACATGGCGAGATTTGCTGATTTTTTTGTTTGTTTGTTTTTTTTACTTTTTCCACAGTGGTGTAAAAGTATTCAGATCCCTTATTTAAAGATGTTTTTAAGCTCTAGATGCTGTGAGGCAGATGGTTGGAAGCAGTTGGAAAGCTCAACATCTCACCATCCAAAAATTAAGTGACTTACTCACAATTTATTTAATTCAACAAAAACTAAAGTCTAACAGCTTTCATCGGTCTGCCCATGCCCTCGAAGGATGATACCCGTACTTGGACTTTTGCTGCAACTTTTAAAAAAAATGGATGGTACTTGCCTTGTGGTGCTTAAGGCGCCACAAAAAAAGTGAATTTGAAAAACTCAACATTAATGTCCTTTAAGGTTCTAATATGTGTTAGAAATCACAAAAATCCAGTAGCAGATGATTTCATATAACAGTGGGGCTGTACAACATTGTCAGCACACTAACTTAACACGATATTAATGTGTTTTACCCTCGAGCAGGTATCCAGCTCCCATTTTCGAAGTCGCACGGTGAGCTCGTGGCTGCAGGTAGGGGCTCTTTGCTGAAAGAGGTTCGGCGTACGACTTCAAACAGGCGCATGATCTCAAATCTGTGGTGGGGAGTTTCAAACAGGAAGACAAGCAGCTGCTCGTAGAAGCCACCATGTTTTGAGCAGAAAGTCACCATGAGTTTGTGGGCCTCTCCTTGAAAGACAAAGGGAGAAAAGACAAATTAGAAAAAGCCTTTTTATTGTCAAACCACTTGTTATAACATCTGTCTGCAGTGAGTGTAACTTTGACTATCTGGAGGAATTTGTGAAAGGATTAACAATCGTAACTTGCCTCAACTGTATATAAAATGACACATACTTTAACTATGTAACATGGCAAAAGGCCACTATGACTGGTTGGTGACGCCTCTGGTTTCTGCCTATTATGCACATTGTTTGATTGAGTCTTTATTTCTTGTCCTTTTTAATCCACAGTATACACCATATTAATTTTAAGCACTCAAAAACAACTGTTGGGCCTCTTTCAGTTGAGTCATATGACTGTGTGTCTTCGTCATACCTGCTCTGAGACGGAGTTGTGTCATACTCTTGACTTTGTTTCCACGACCGTCCCTGACAGTGAAAATGTTCTTCACCAGGTTAGAGGCCCAAATAGTTAAACCAACCTCTTTAACACCAGAGTTCTTCACAGTGAACCACACAGCTGTCTGTCGGGCAGAAACAGTCAGTATTATCCCTGCAGCCCTGGACAATGCATATCCACACACACAAAAACACCCTCATGACCCATAACCATCGTCATGATAGTTAATTTAGAAAACTGTGCCTTTGTAGTATAACCTGATGTAATAATATCAGTCCTGATATCAAATCAATAAGCACATTTGTGTATGATGTTCTTAGTCTATATTATATATTTGTATAAATTATAATAATATAAAATACTCCTCTGCTCGGTAATTAGAAATAAACTCACCATTTGTTGATACAAAGTGAGGCAAATCTTCTCGTCCCTTGATGGAGGGTCTGAAGACACGCTGACACCGTGTTTATTGGAGCACAGTTTAGCCCTGTGTTGTTGAAAAACAGTCAACATACTCAACATGTACAGTCGTATTTAACTTTTGATTGCACATTTAGTGCAAGCTTTTAGTGTTTACAGCCACTGTTCCTTCTGCCTTGGTTTCTGCAGAACCAGCTAAAGAAATACAGGCAGCAGAGGCAGACGCAGTGCATACATGAATGCACCATGATGGTTGTGAAGATGTCACCTGTCTTCAAAGCCCTTAACCACATCAGAGGAAGGTCGGTTACACCGCTTAGGTTTGAGGGCTTTGTAGTATTTGCACCTTATGTGTTGCAGTTATTCATAGATCAGAAGCAGTTACAAAATGTTTAACTGGACCCAAAAAAAGGTTTTTGGAAATCGTGTTTTATTAAGAAAACTTCAAATCTGCTTTCTTATGAACAGTAAATGTGCTCCCAGACAGGTTAAGGTGATTATTTGTATTGTTGATGTCTTTGGTCAGGAAAAGTACAGCTTTGTGCACACTGATAATTTCAACTTAATTTAATTATTGAAAAAAAATTGAATCATATTATGAATAAATTGTAATAAATGAATTAAACCTGAATAATATTGTACCTTTGCTTATCAGTTTTACAATCTGCAATCTGTCTGAGGTTGAGAATTTTATTTAAAGATTTCTTACCTGTATTTCTGAAATGATCTCGCCATTTTTAGGCGAAGCTGAATCTTTCGGCGAGCATGCTGAGCCATCAGTTCTTCAACATTGGATGTATTCTGTGAATCATTTCTGTTACCAGATGTGATCCAGTCTGGCCACATCTGTGTCTGCGGTCGCTGCTGGTTAAGTGAGCTCATTATGTCCTGATGGTACTGAAGAAAGGATCCAAAAACGATGATTAGGCTTACTCACTGTCAGTAGTCGGTATGAGTACTGTAAGTTTTGATTTCAGCAAAATCACCTTATAGAGGCTCTAACAAGAATCCCCCCAACAGTAAGCCCTCCAGTTTGCTTTCTTTGTGGACAAAACATGGGGAAGTACCTCAATGCATTAAATCAGTGGCTTTTTTAAAAATTATTTCCAGTTCACCAACTTTCGGTCAAGAAACATAAAATGACTATTACTAAATATAATAGTATTTAATGGGTTAAAGCATAAGCCTTAAGCCTTTAAATTCATAATCTTCTCTTTCACGCCATAAGAGTGATGGAAATATACACTGCAAAATAACTGCACACCAAGCAAAAGTCCAGATTTCAAAACATGCTAAAGTAAAAGCATAAAAGAATCAGCATCAAATGCACTTTAAAGTACCAAAAGTAAAAGTGTTCAAAATGGTATACTACAAATATATTATAACATTATTTGTATAGGTGCATTTATATAATTTTAAACTATTTTTTTTATTTTAAATTTTAAATCTTTAATCATTTATTTATTTTTAAAGTTCAATCTCGAACTGGAAAGTAATAAAAGCTGTCAGCTTAATTTATGGGATTGAAAAGTACAATATTTACCTCAAAAATTGCATATGCGGAAATAATCGGTAAAGTACAAGTGACGTCACCGCACCTTAAGAAATTCAAATAAATTATCGTATTCATTATATTAACATGGCTGACAGAATAAGAGTTAATTAACGCTATTACGTTACAAAACACGAATCAATTTAATAAATGATTTTAAATTAAGAAGTTAAGATAGCTAGCAATATTAATCCCTCAGTCGGCAGTGAAACACGGGAAGGAAGCTAAAGTAACGTTAACTTAAATTAGCCGCACTGAGCCTGGCACAGATGAGGAAACAAATTAAGCTAGCGCTTTTAAACAACACCACATAACTTGGGGTATAACATTAGGTAAGTAAACGCTAACTGCTAGTTTAAGTCAGTATTTTTTAACGTTCATCCGAATCATTTGTAATCAAACGAATGGTTATATTTAAGTAACAACCATAAAAGTAACAACTATAGCATGCTAACGCTGATAACTAGCCCCGAAAACAGCACAAACATTAGCTAGTTAGCTAACCTTGACCTCAAACACAACAATCCCCAATAACATAGGCAAATAACGTCATAATTATAACTTACTTCACAGAACAGGTAACTTTAGCAGTATGGCAGCCAATTAAATCTAAAATAAAGTTTTGTTTTGAAGATAAACACAATCCAAGCATCACTGTATCCTAGCAAATGCAAATTAGGTTTACTTTTCTTCTATAGTTCGTAACATCAAGTATTTATGTTTAGGAGTCGCAAAGACTATTAATTTAGTTTGTCTTGCAACATTGTTAGCTTTTGCATTTTTTTTAGCATTGCCATAGAGTATAGTAGAAAGCTTATGAAAACACCCATATCTTGTTGTTATATATATATATATATATATATATACAATTCTCCAAGCTTTTCAAATTGTGATTGTAACTTTTCGCCAAATCAATAAATATTTATTTTGCCTACAACTTTCAGTTCATAGGTTTAGGCCTGTGTGTGTGCCCTACTTATGAATTGGCAAATTATTTCAAAATAAATTAGACTTATAACAATGATAACAATCATAAGACGAGAAGGATGCCTATTAAGGATGCCAAACCACGCTGAATAACATCGGTATATCGCCTGTGAATTAACGGAAAACACAACTAATGGTGACAATTTAAATGGTAGACCAGCAGCTCTTCATATAAATGATGTCATTATTTTCTAACCGTAAAGGGGCGGGGCCTTTAACAGTTAAATCCTCTCAGCCAATAGCGTGCAGGCGCTGGAATCTAAAACGCTGAAGACATTGTGCTGCGTTCATGTGCAGCAGGGAATTTTGTAAAACATAGTGCTTCGAATTAAAAAAAAAAATAAATAAAAAAGTCTTGCTTTGGTCCTAAAGAGAAAAATGTTGATGATTTAGTGCTGGTTCGGAAATATATTACACATAAAATAAAAAAGAGAAAAAAAAAAAATCAAATGCTTAGGCACTCACTATACAAAACACACGTGCACTTAGTTTCTGTTTGGAGTCATAAAACAGAGGTGTTTGCCTCAAAATTCATGGTCACTGTACTTTAATAAGTATAGATGCATATCATAACGTGATCTTTCCCCAATCAGTATATATTACAGCTTTATATTTTAATTAGCTTTTGCCCGGTAGGTGTCCAGGTTCAAGTTGTCTTTTAGGAAAAAATGTTCATACTATTTTATTATTAACACTTCACAAATTAAATTACATGAAATTGAAACTTTAGTTGCTTAGTAGGTGACATAATTAGTTTAGATCCTCAATGAAAGGCCTGAGAATCATGGAAATAATTCTTTGGAATTTCTTATCATAACATAAAAATTGCATTCAAAAAA
>JAOWBC010001714.1:13991867-14018364 GCA_028566105.1 Hypoplectrus providencianus
ATATATAAACATTGATGAATAACTAATGATGATGAATGCTCAACTATCTCTCCACAAAGACATTTTACCTGCATTTAACCAAACCGAATTTAACCTTCTGATACTGAAGGATTGTCCTGTTACCTCCAGATTCTGCATAAGCAGGTATCTCTTTATCCTTGTCATTGTTGTTGACTGCATCACAGTCTGACTGTTACCTAATGCAGTGGCATATTGTCTGTGTCTTATGTGAATCACATCCCCACAGAGATTAGTGCTGGTGTTTCGTGTGAGAAGCTCCCTGTTTGAACTGCTACCTATCACAACAAGCTGCCCATAGAACAACAGACCCACACACACAACTATGCAGTGTTGGTAGAGTGGCCTATAGTTACACTGCCTTTCCCAAGCCACTGCTCCCTTTGAAGCCACTCTGTGTGTGTGTGTTTGTGTGAGTGTGTGTGTGAGGGTTAAATGGACAGTGGAGCGTGACAGACAGACAGGCTCTCACACTCTGAGGCCCACTCTGCCCTCCAGCTACGCTTAGTTCAGACAGAGAGAGAGGGAGAGACTGTGACAGACAGAAAGAAGTGACTTTTTTTTTTTTTTTTTTTTTAAATTAGCTGCTTGTGTCCCTAGGCTGTGGATTCCACTGGGAAGGTGAGAAAGAGGGGGAGGATGGACGAAGGGATGAAGAGAGAGGCAGACAAAAGCAGCAAGGGAGAGGAAGAACTGGACAGAGCTTCTGAGTGATGAAGGTTTTAATGCCAATTATTAGAAAAGTTTGTCCAGCAATCATCAACTGGCCTATCAGAAAACTCCTAAATATTAGGTCTATTGTGTGAAGGCTTGATGAACACATCCCCTGACCATGAGGTTGTGCATATGTGTGTATATCTGTGTGCTTGTGTGTTGACAGAGACTGATAGAGGTCAGGTGGTCACAGAACGACCATGTCCCCGGGGTACAAGGATATTAGCTTCCACCGACATCACACGGGAGACCTGCTGTGTTATCTGACTACCATTACAGACACACACACTGACACACAAACACACTAGTCATGCATGAACATACACACAACACACACATAACACCCCTAAAACATAACACAGTCGGGGTAATCCATCAACACCCATGAGAAACTGCCTCTCTGCGTCTTAAAGTCCAGTCCACCTTCCTCTTCTTCTTCTTCTCTCCTTCGGCTCTCTTACCTGCTGTCTTGTCTTGTAGGCAGTAATCCGGAGAGTTCTCGAAGTAGACCAGGTCGTTCTTGGTGGCCTTCCTGAAGGCTTTGTTGGCCACAGCGAAGCCTGTCCCATCTTGATTCATGGTCACCTCGATGGCCCCGTTGTATTTCCTCCTCAGGTAGTCGCCGGTCTTCCTGAAGTCTGACATGGCCATCCAGCACGTACGCAGCGTGCAGGAGCCGCTCACACCGTGGCATTTACACTCCAGCTTCATGAACCGCTTCACTGCCTACATACAGCACATACAAGTGAGTTGATTGATTTTTATATAAAAATTTAGTTTTTACATCAAACTGTTGAAAGTCAAGTCTAAATCAACCAAGAATAAGATGTTGCTGTTGAATTCTCTGAATTTATTCTTTTACCTACATTCAGATTACAACATAAATTTCTAGACCCCTTTTACACATATCATAACAAGTGATCTACATCTCAGTGTTTTCATGCTTTGAATTCTAAATCAAAAATAGTTCCTAATGATCTTTTTATTCAAATTATTGAGATCAAATTTAAGATCAGCAAAATGTGACCATGAGCAGTCCGTGAGTGGTACCTGAAAAATATGATAATTTAAATGAGGTCCAAAATGCTCTCTAGCAAAGAAACTCTGCAAAGCTATATATAAAATAAAGAGGAAATGTTTAATATTAGATAAACTTACTGTTCTGCCGCAGCGGTTGTTGTGTAGGTTCATGAGTGCCCGTGCATCTCGGACAGTCCTCTCTTCGGCATCGATGAAAGCTTTGGCAAACTTTATCCCATAGTTAATATTATCACTGCAGCCACCCCAGTCGAACTCTCCTCTCTCATCGCTCGACCGTCCACGCTTGTGCGGGTCGCAGTCACACGTCTTCAGCTCCCCCTGGCTGCAGGCGCGAGTGAGCGCGTACACCACTCCTGCAGAGGAGATCGCATAGACGAATGCTGCTTCACGGCTGCCTGAGAAAGAGAGACAGAGGAGAAAGCACAAAAGCAAAAAAGAAAGTGTGAGTTTAGACTGATGTTGAGGTCAGAATAATACATTCTTTTATTGAATGCTACTCGAATCATGCAATACAATTCTCTACGTTTTAAAGACTGTGCAGTGAACTTGTTAACATGCATGCACAGATACACATAATGCCATGACCAGGCCTGGGTGTGAGCCATGAGGACATGAAGGTGCAGCTGACGGGGGCATATCAGGCCTGATGTGGAGTATAGGACAGCTCTGTTTAAATATTATCATGGAAATAATCCCAGCTGCGGGGCTCTCCTCTGCTCACATAAATTGTTTAAATACAGACACAGTGATACCCCATTAATCAGCGCCAGGGTGATGTCATGACAGCATTTTCTACCATTGCTGTGCTTTTCTGGTCTCTTTAGTTCCTTAGAATATGACTCATCTATTGTGTGGCCAAAGACACATAGAGAATTAGATATAGTGTTTAGTCACAGTTGCTTTTTGCAGCACCCGTGGGAGTGAATGCCTCAAAAGACAACAGCCAGAGGCAGAAGAACTTCTCCGTCCATCTTTAGTCATAGCCTAAAAGACATATGTGGTGCTCACTTGGTGCCTCTGGACTCAAAGCTGAAACAACTTGAATGCTCTTTCAGATAGAAGAAAAAGATTCACGTGGAATCTAATTTCCCCAGTGTCTAAATTCATCTTCTTGTAGGTGAAGGCATTTTGGGGAATCCTACGGGAAGCAGAGAGCTCTACTGTGCTGTTATTAAAGTTATATCTCGGGTCGTAGAGAACAGCCTTTTTGCCGCAGTGAATACAGAGTAAGCCAGAGTTATCCAAAACACTGGACAGCCCCAGGTCTTTTGAATTGATACGGACAGTGGATTGTGTTGTTTTCCTTCCAGAGTTGGTTGAGAGTTTTGCAAAGTTCTACAGTGTGAGTTGGTCAGCTGGTCTTGTTTGTTTGTGCTCCACTACGCTAATGTTTAATTTTCTCTGGGTGATGGGGCACTAAGTATCCTCCAAAAGGCTCACTTTGATCTGGGAAAGCTAGTTGTAAAGATATGCTTGACATCACAGCTGTAGCGAGCAGCTCTACAGCTTGCTTTGTGGATTAGCCCGACAAAAATTCCCTTCCCTTTGGCGGCAACACTTTTTCCTCTCGGAAGCTTGAATTTGGCATGGAGGTCAAGTGTGTGTGTTTGTGAGGTTTCTGTTTGTTTTCATGCCAGTTGGCCTGAAGGGGGCACAGCAATGGAAGTGGCCTATTGCAAAAAGTGCATAACCTCCAAATGGATTCATAGACTTGCACTTTGTAGAAACAGGCAAACATATGCACCCAATCTCTTATGATACCAGCTTCTCAAGGGGTTGCAATCCCACTCCCAAGCTTTTTTTTTTCTTTTTTTGCCCACATGATACATCAACATCTAATAAAACCTATCTTGAATTAATGATTAAATAAAGATTGCCAGGAAGCATGCTAAGCATGTTCATGCTCCACAGACAATTAGCTGTTTCTAATTTTGACCCATACTTGAGTATTCTCTTAGCAGCGTTCTCAGGCAGAAATGTCAACTCTACATGCAATATCTCTAGAACCATTTTAGACTCTCTTTGAATGGTTGCCACATTTTTTAATTAGCATCTCTTGGCATCCCCAAGCTTGAATCAAGAGTTCATTCTCGGCAACATCAAACAGCCCTAGGATTGGCAGCTGAGTGCTGCCAAAAACCATGGATGAACAATAGGCAGAACTGTGACTGAACGTATCCTAACTTCATTTTCCATAGACACTGAGAGAGTTTTGTGCTTTCCCTATGCAGCCTAGCAGTTAGCTTGCAGTTGCATCATGTTAACAAAAGGTGCATCATACTTTTAGTCAATGGATCTGTCTCTAGTAGTGCTCACATGTATAGCTGTTTTAGTTTGAACAGAACTTCAGGTTACTTATATTACATACCACGCATGTCATAAATACGAGTGAAATGGGAAATACTCAAGTGGCTGCACTTCAAAATAACATCATAAAACTACCATAGCGATTATAAACGGCCAAGGGTGGGGCACTTCTGTATCTGGAAACAAGGTTCGCTCTGCAGACCTTTCTGAACCGGCCTGGGCCTGACAAGCTTGTGTGATCCAACCGGCTTTCTCTGTATTCACTGGAATGTCCCAATCCATCTCTGGGGTGAGTAAAAGGGGGCAGTGGGTGCTGTTAAGGGGGTGTATGTGGGGGAGGATGGAGGAGGGCATTGCTGGTCATCATTCAAACCAGCGCTGTTTGCCTGACAGTGCGAATATCTCTCTAAATATTTACATCTACATTACTGTTTATTCCTGTCCTCCACACACACGCAGCCTGTATCTCCATATCTGATATTTTTCCATGCGTCGTTGACCCCCACACATGCTTTGGATGGCTGGAAGAGGGACAGTAACATGTCAGACACTAAGTCTGTGGAGACAGGCACCTTATTTTGTGCAACCTGAGTCCAAAACCACTGCAATGACTGCTGGAAATGAAGCATTTATCATTACCACATAGCCAAGAAAACATAATAACCCCTAAAATGTAGCATCATTGCTCTTTTTGCATTACTGTGTCCATCATATGCATTCAGAATGCAGCAATAAGGGTCTACTGCAGTGTTTTTGCACAATATTGCATGATGGACAGGCTATTGAACAATCATGGTTTAAACTTTCATGCAGAATAACCAGCTGATGAAGGCGCCTTGGCTTTCAGGTGTTTTTCCTGAAGACTTCCTGTTGCTTTGTTATTCAGAAAATATTCATGAATCTGTGCAGCTATAAAACCCTATAAATAAGAAGGACACATGCACTGGCTATAAACATAAACTAGTCTGTCAGCATGCATGTGTGCCTGTGTACATATGAATCTGTTACAAAGCAGAGAGGTCTGGCAGGAGTGGAAAAACAAAATGACGACAAGCCCGCGTCTCGAAGCCCGTGTGTTTATTGACGAGGCATAAGGCATTACAACAGTCCATTAGCAACTATAAACACGGAGCACCAGCATACGTGAGTATGAGAAGGAATGATTGGAGAAAGAACAGAGCGAGGGGAGAAAGACGGCGGGGAGAAGGGAGAGATAAGGCAGTTAAAGTGAAGAAGAAGGATGATAGTGAGATAGTAGCAGATGGGGCGCAGGTTCTGGCTCACTATCTCCTTGGCCACACAGTCAGTAAGCAGACAGGCAGACATGTGGACACACACATGGACTTACTCCGTAGCAAGACACGTCCAAACACGGTGTGGTCGCGGTCCAGCGTGCTGCAGTTCCAGCGGTGGTGTCTGAACTGGTGCTGGCACTCTCTGATCCACTCTTTGGTGCCCTCACCGATGGCCTGCATGATGTCTGGGTGGCGCTGGCAGAGTTGCCGCTGCTTGTTCACCAAGCCTGGGATATTGTCGCAGATCACACGGGCCCCCAGTGCACCGATGTACCTGAAGTTGCAAAAAACAGAAGAACCTTATTGGGGGTTTTGAACTGAATCCGCACCGAATGCAGTATCGAAGTGCAGCAGAGATTGATGGTATATTGGAATTCATTAGTACACATAGGTGCCCTCATATGGTAGGTGTATACACATGTGGATACACACACTCAAATGTGGTGAGTGGCGTGAAGGAGAGCTGCAGTAACAGTCCTCTGTGAGTCAGAGTTCACTACACTTAACAGTTTAAGGTTTGCGAGTAGGAGGGGAGTGGAAACCATTTACTCTGCTCTCCAAATAAATAAGCACTTAACCTCTCCCCACAAGACCTGCGTGTGTATGTGTGTTTAAATGTTTCCCAATGGGATAGCTGAAATCACGTCGTCACAAATCAGAGCACGGAGTCTGAGGCCTCCAATAACCCTGTCAATCTGGGACCCCATTTACTCACTGCCCGCTCGCTCTCATGCTCATCTCCTGCATGCCTCTTCCAATCTTTCTCCCTGCCCTAATGAAAAGAGTCCTACAGGTAAATGTTGCATACCCGGAATATACTAAATCATGCATGCAGGAGACCTCTTGCAGCTCGGTGGCTGCAGGGCTTTGGCGGGTCAGCGAGGGGAGGTCAGGGAGCGTGTAGCTGTGTGGTCGTGTTTTACGAGGCCGGGGCGAGAGGATGGAGACTGGAGGCTCTCTGCTCCCCAGAGTGGGATTAGAGAGGAGGAATAAGAACAGAGTGCTCATCAAAGGAAAGAGCCAGAGCATGCAATTCACACTTAATTTTCTCTCTGAGAGTCAGGAGGACTTTTGGATTTTATAGGATAGTAAATCATTATCCGCAAGTCTAAAACAACATGCTGTTAAGCCCAGCGACTCTACCGTGAATCACAGAAGGAGGATGAGTGGGACGCAAATAGGGAAGGCTCCTATCGATGACACAGCTGATATTACATAGGTTTCTTGTGCTGTCATCTTCTTTATTGGATTACACAAGCAACACAGAAAAAGACCCTTTCTCTGGGATCCCTTAGATTCTTACATTTTATAAAGCAAAGTAAATCACTTAATGCTCAAAATTGCCACAGCCTTGCAAAGACCATGCAACAGTTGCCTTCGACAGATACCTGGAAACCGTTGTGTGCTTTTTAAAATTTTCCTAGAAATCCTATTTCATTATATAATGCATGCCTTTTCTATTACAGTTCTCTTTTCCCCACATTTCTCAAACATTTCCTCGAAGTGTTAAAGTCCCAGATCTGTCCATATCATCACTTAATGTATACCCACAGAAATGTGATAAACAGTTAGATACTGTATCTCCTGCACTAAATTCCCCTCAAAGCCAATAATGCCCAACCAAAGCCCCTACACACACTCTTCCCACTACTCCCCATAACTGCTTTTAATCTACACAAACTATTAGGCATTCCATCACCCCCATGCCCGCCCACACACAGACACTTCTCCTATAAACACACTCACACACATGGACATTTTCACGCATGTTATTGCGCAGGCAATGAGATATTTTTCACCCCTCACCTATGCTCTAGATGGCTGGTTTTGGGGTATTTTAGTGAAGTAATTTCTGTGTGTGTGTGTGTGTGGTACCTGGTGAATTAATGACTGCTCTGCCTTGTTGAATGCAGGCCCCAGCTGAGCTGAACACGCGCTCAGCCAACAGCGCCGACATAAATTACATTTATCGCTCTATTATTATTGCTCAGTGTGGCAGGCCAACAAACTGACACGAAGAGAAAATGCATTTAAGAAACAAAATCCTAAAATAGCTTGAATGGAGACCACAAAGTCATAATTTTTTTTAGGGCATTTTCGGTATTAATGCTCCTGCGTGTTTTTCAGGAGCAAATCATTTTACGTTAAATTAAGTGATGACAGAAAAGCACATTTATTGTTTCTCTGTGCAGTCGTTTCCCCATAAAAATTACAAGGAAATGCGTTCATTCGTGACAAATAATAGCCTACAAAGCTCTTTTTAAATAAATACTTAGGTTTTTTTTCCTTATAAACCGAGAATGATAAAGTTGATAAAGTATTGCAGCAAAGCACTGTCGGTGATACAGTGATAATAAATTAACAAACCATCGACCCTCATAATGGCCTTGTCTGTCTGCTGTTGGAAAATCGCTCCTCCGAATTAATTGGAATGGGGTTTGCTTTCGGAAAATGGTTATCATGAATAAAATAGTCATCATAACTTAAATTCGTTGGCAGTTTGAATCCCTGAAGTTCCTGACGAAAAACTTTTGTTAGGCAGAAGTCCCAGCTTCACTTCAAATGAATAGATTCATGGCGAGTGTTTAAATCTTACCTCCCCTTTCCCTCCCGAGTCATGGTTTAATTTTGTTAATCATAATTTACTTAATTGTTTCACCCCAAAAAATGGCAAACTCGGCTCCCCAGAGTCTCGCGCGCATGCAGGTAGGCCTGTAGGTGTGATGTGTACTCACCACCATGAAGAGTCCACCCGAGGCGTCACCAGCAGCAGCAGCAACAGACACGCACAGTAAATCCTCGAGCTGGCACCGGCGTTTTGGCATGAAGGAGACCGGGGTGAGAGTTTGGCTCCCGCCGGACCACAGCTCCGAATCCGGGCAGCCCGGAGGCTCAGAATCCTGTTTAAACCCAGCATGGCTCTGCGCGTTTTTATTTCTTTTTTTAAAATAAGAAACACCAAAAAGTTCCCAAAAATATAAAAAATTCAAGGGCTGAGAAAAAAAAAGCCAAGGTCTGATATGAAGTAGTGTTAAGCACCCATTCAGTAGGTAGGCCTCATTATCCAGTGTGTGGCTCCATATTATAGCGCGACTGTCAGGAGTTTGTGGAGCGCGTTTTCGGTGCCATGTGCGCACCAGACTCTCCACAGAGCACTTCTGGCCGCCGGCAGGAGATTTACCTGACGAGACGAGCAACAAGTGTGGCTTCTTTCACCTCTCAGCTCCTCAGAGACTTATCCTTGGGTTTGGCGTGGTGCAGAGACATAAATATGATCCCAGCTGGAGCCAGCGGTTGGCAGATGCGCGAGTCGCTGCAGTTCTGTCGGCTGTGTGACTCGGTGCTGGGTCGGATGCTCGCGCCGGACCTCTCCTTTATCAGTGCGCTGTGGACAGTCAGAGCTGGGAGAGAGAGAGAGGGGGAGAGAGAGAGGGAGATGAGGGAGGGCTCGCTGCTGACGTCTCGCCCATTGGGCAGATGCAGGGGTTAGAGAGTTTGACTAGGAAGGAGATATTAAAGAGGGATGGATGGAGAGAAGTGCGCGCGCACGTGTGTGGGTGCGTGTTTGGGTGTGTGTGTGTGTGTGTCGGTGCTGCTGTGAGGGGTGATGATGCTGTTGGTCCTAATGTGAGGAGTTCATCTGGAACCACAGACAGAAAAACTGTTATAATTAGTGATGGCGCCTTTATTTTACAACCTAGTAAAACCAGATAATTAAATCACAAGAAAAATGTGTTTTTTCATATTTTAAAGGATTTTTTTTCTCTCCACTAAACGGTATTTTCCATTCTTAGTATTAAAATGCAGCAAAATTTAATCACTTAGATCTGGAAAACAAATGTTGTACTTGCATGAATATGAAAGCTATATTATAGTGAATATTTTATTCACACATTTTATTTAGCTTTTATTATTTTCAAATAGTTATAATAAGTATCAGTGCTACCATATCCACTCCGTGTGATTATACTTAATCTACTCTTAATGCTTTTTCTCACTTTTCATGTAATTTACAATAATTGCGCAACAAAGATCTTAATGTTGCCATTAACATGTGCATCTGCACACAAAGTTAATTAATTTGGCAAAATTTGGCACATTAATACTAAGCAATGAGTGCTGTACCGAATAAAGATGTAATCTCAATAATTAAGTAAAACTGGATTAGGTTTGTTATTATTATTATTATTATTGTTATTATTATTATTAGGCTTTGTGGATGAAAATATCCAAATATAGATAATCAAATATCTTTATAAAAATATATATCACAATATAGGATGTTTTCTGGTCATTAGCTAAATAGAGTAATTGTCTATATGATATAACCACATGGTAAGGTGTATTTTTGTGTTTCGCCATATTTGAAAATTGTAATTTTTTAAAGAAACAATGTAGAAGAGCGTAAATCTTAGACATTTCATCCTCATAGCATAGCCCTAATTATTATGAATGAATACATATTTAAATATTTGTTATGCCTTGAGCTGTAAACCACCTAAAGCACAGCCGAAATGAAAGTCAGAGAAAAAAAGGAATGGGAAGGGAATGTGGGACCGGGAGAACAGAGCCAAATCGTCCAGTGGAACAGCACTATGGTTTAAATATGAACCACATGTGTAAGAGAACCAGAGTGCTGAGACAGCGCTAGAATAAAGCACACACACACACACACACACACACACACACACACACACACACACACACACACACACACAGTGCATTATCCCTGGAGAGTGACCATCCTTACCTTTTTTCCTTGTGTGTATGTGTGTGTGTGTGCATCTTCAGGTTTCTTCAGGCTCGTCTGCAAACCGTCATCCGTCATCAAATACCCGATATTTCTCTTTGTCCTTGAGTGACTCCTGACAGATTAAAATCTACTTTTAAGTATCCAAAGATCATTTTTTTACAAATTAAAAATCGACATCGCTCTCATCAACGTAGACTTGAACTTCTCCTGGGTTTGTGATATTGGATTAAGAATACCACAGTTGATTCAGCTGACCCAGTAATGCTGACAAACAAGTAAACAAATCAGGTAAATCCCTGTCGGAATTGAAACTATTAGAATTAGCTGTGGCTGTTGGAAACGGCTATTTCATCAAAAGCTTGAAAACAGCTCTAGTGTTTATGCCAAAGCTGCTGTTAAAGCTAAGCTCCTTTTAGAGACATTTGTATTTCTGCTTAGACCTCAGCCTGCAGGCGGCTGTCAGAACTGGACACACACACACTTTTTTTAAAAACTTTTTTTAGGATGCAGCCACATTCACGAACATGCAGACGAGAGCGGGTACAGGTTTGTGAGAGGCCGCGAGGTGAGGCGAGGAAGCTCGGCTCTGGTGAATATTTGTGCGCTGCAGCTTAGCTCACAATTTTCTGCTAAATCAAAAGGAATTAGGGAAGCACAAACACGGCTGAGTTATGCTTTCTCTCATGGGGCTGGAGCTGGAACAGACTTTCTCCCTCTCTCTCCCTCTCTCTCTTTCCCAGCCTGTGAACTTGACCCCAGCTTTCTCCTCATAAACAATAACAGAGTCAAGCGCCTTCTTGTCAGTTGGAGGAAAAGTTTGCCCTGATGTACGAGGTCCAATCTGGCAACCGTCTCCTCCGAGGAAAAGTACTGACGGGGGTTGCTATGTTTAAACGCGGTGCTGGGGTGAGGGAGGGATAAAGGTGAGACTTACAGAGGCAGTGGTTTCGGACTAATCCAATTGATTTCTGTGTTGATACATTATAATCAC
Organism: Hypoplectrus providencianus; assembly: GCA_028566105.1. Lineage (NCBI taxonomy): Eukaryota > Metazoa > Chordata > Actinopteri > Perciformes > Serranidae > Hypoplectrus > Hypoplectrus providencianus. The sequence continues at coordinate 14,002,987 of JAOWBC010001714.1, forward strand.
TCTGGATTATTTCTGAAAGGAAAGTTGCGGGAAGAAAAAGGGAATCGGCTGAAAAAACCAAGGGCAAAGCCAGTGGCATGCGTTGTAGGTGGAAGAGTTGGACTAATAGCCCAGTAATGTGTCCCCTTTGGGGATTATGTTGTGGGCTGTTACCAGTCAGGCAGTCCAGGGATGAGCTCAGCGTGTATTCCTTTCCCCTGGCAGCCTGGAGCAGGGAGGACAGCCTGTCGTCAGACCTGGAAGATGGGACACACAGGGGCAGACTCAACAAGGGGGACATATGAGGGAACGCAAAGGACAGGTGGAAGAAGGACAAAGACTAAAAGGAGATCATTTGAAGCAAGATTAGTCTGTTTCTAACATCCTTTCCTGTCATTGCCTTGCTGATTACCCTTTAAGCATGAGCCGTTAGTTGTTTGGACTTGTGGACGTTTAACTCATTGTATCTTAAACAAAATGCTTCAATGCAAAACCAGAATTTATGACTGGATGTAGACAGAGTGAGAAAAGCTTTGTAGGCCCAGGAGGCTTGTTGGCTTGGTGTTATCGTTTATTTTAAGGCACACACAATAAAAAAGAATTGTGCCCACGGCCCTCTTATTTCCCACTTCAGATGGATTCTTGCAATATCACAAGATCGCGTAGGAGCATAAGATCACAAATTTATCGTGCCAGTAATGTTTTAAACGACTGGACTGCATCCTGTGAGGAGCTACTGGCAGCTACATCTTCACAAATCCCTTATGTGGCTTCACCAGTCATTCATGATCACTTCTGAACATCAGGGATGTGCAAATATAGGCTAAAATCACCCCATTGGGTATAAAGAGGGGAAAAAAGGTATAATTTGATCCAATCCAGACAAAGAGAGTTTTCATTGTAAACATTGTATTGTATTCGTTATCCATTACATTTGGAGCAGATCTGAATCATGGGCGGACACAAAAATTATAAGTCATTTTCGTTAACATTGTGAGACAGGGGATGGCCTTGGTGGAGGTCTGCGTTCTCTGAGTGCCCTTCTAGTTTTAGAAGGATTTAATACTGTCATAATTTCTGCGTGTTAAGTAGCCATGAGGATAAAAGGACCAGGACTGAGTGGCTGTTTGGATAATAATCATCTGAGAATCCACTAGCTTTATCTATAAAGCTAATGAAAGGTCACAATACAACACACCCTAAAAATACACCATCATCCAGGGACAGACGGGCCGCAGTATGCGTGTGTATGAGCGTGCACACATGCATGCATGCATGCAAGCCAGCAAACCAGATCTGTGATAATTTATTGTCCTGTAAATTTAGATCTGCTGACAGAGATGAACTACCTTGAACAAACACAGCGACAGTGGAACTCCAGAAGCCTCTGAAGCGTTTGGCTAGCTCTCAGAGAAGGTGTCGCGGCCTGTTGTCAACCACTTTCCCTTGATAGAAAGGTTGCAACGAAAGGCATGCACATGGAGAGAAAGTTTGTGTTCGCGCAGATGCAAAAAATGCCCACACCGACACGTCCACAACTGCGGCTACACTATGTACCCATGATTGTTGGCCTCCGTGGGGCTAAGCTCTGCATACTTGTGGCCTTTTCTTTCTTTATCCCCGGGGTAGCCTGTCATTAATAGATTTTATTGCTCCTGTGAACACACTAAGTGTCTGTAGATGTGATGGTGATAACTCTATAATAGAACGTTTAGTAGGTCGCCGGAGGATGCCGTCATGCTGGACAAATTGGGAGCATGCACACACACATGAACACACACACACACACATTGTGGCTGTAGAGCAGGTGATACAGATGACATCAAAGGGATATCCGGGGCAGTATGGCCTCTTTGACGTTTAACACATCTCAGACACTTCTGAGGAGACACCAGGCATGCTACACTGGCAATACATAGACTGGGTCAATGATACACAGATAAACAGTCACACAGACCAAAATAATCAGGCGTACATCACTCACATTAGACTGGATAGGTGGGGATAATCCGACTGCTTTGATCTCCTTTTGAAAACATTTATGATTTTAAGAGTGAAATGTTAAAAACAGGGACTTTACCTTTATGGATGCTGGTCATTTTTGCAGCAGTGTTTCCTTGCTCCCTCTTAGTGGAACTGAGTTTGTGCTGAGTGGTTTCCTGTTTTAGTAAGAACTGTCTGTGTGACGTGCACTGCAGGTCATGGGCAGCTGGTCACATGGTGGCAGGCTGAGGTAACAAAGTGGACAGTGAATCAGTAAATTGAACTCTGACACAGTGGGTTTTTCTGTCTTTCTTCTGAAAAAGATGCTTTAGGTTTCTCCCATATTAGCTGTCATAAAGCACATCCCTTACAGAATGACCGTCAGGATGAAGATGTGCATATGCAAGCAAAACTCAGTTAACTTTGTCCAGGTGGCTGCTTTTAACCATTAATGTGTGTCAGCAAAAAAGTTTTATGAAGCTAAATGTCAGAAACTGTAACAACAATACTGGAATCCCCTCCCCAAATTAATTTTGGATTTAACCTTAAAACTGGTGTTTGATTTTCTGAGGAATATAGGAATCAGTATCAAATCGAGACTTTTTTCATAACCAGTTTTATGAATTACAGTAACTTAGTTACTCTTGCAGCTTAACAAGGACTTATTTTCTTATGTTGTTAGAGAACAAAAGCTGACATATAGCTCAGTTAAGTTAAATGACTATTGCTTATTGATGTAAATAGACAATATAAAACATTGTTATGTTAACAACTGTATGTTAATAGAAAAGCCAGACATGTACTGATTGTCTTAAGAGGTTACATCTTAGCATAATCCTTATTCCTGCCTAAAACAAAATGACTCAATTCAGAATTCTTATGTAAGAGAGCATACATTACTATTTATACCTGCAAGTTTCCCTAAAGTAAAAAGTTGGCTCACATTCATTTCATTGTAGTTCTATACATCACAAAAAAAAACGTCCTAAATAGCTCTTTGTGTGACTGATTTGTACATATCTGGTTGTCTGTGAAATCCCCTCACTGGGCCGTACTGTCCTGTTACATGAGCCCTGTGTGACCTGTGATGAAGATGACATAGATCTTTGGGTTGAGGCTGCAGGAACCCCGCTGTGGATGCTCTGTGATTGACGTTCAGTCGTAGTGAAAGTTGTACGGGCTACCTGGTGTTTTAGGTTGGATTCTTGAGCGCGGGCCATTACGGCCCTTTGGCAAAAGTCTTTGTGTTGAGGGCTCTAAGTTGTAGGAGAGGTCCCTCCACGCCCTGAGTGATGAGAGCCGGGTTTAACCGGCTGCAGGTGCGCTTGAGACAGGCGGGTAGGGCCTTTGAAGTGGAAGCCAACTGGGACCCCAGCCCATCTCTGACCAGCAGCCAGCACAGACACATTCGCTTTCAATTAACACTCTCCCTTCTTTCTTCGTCGCTGCTCTTTCGCATTCTGCTCTATATTTTATATATGTTCAGAGGAGGAGAGTTTTAAAACCAATGCAGTAATTTTACATCTTGACTAGTTAGTGACCATCCGACAAGGAGCTTTTTATTTCTCTGCGTTTATGTGCTCAGTTCTTACTTCACCTCTCACTTAGGCTTCATGAATCTTCTTGTGTCTCAGGGCCAGGCTGAGCGTCCAAAGAACTGCGAGTCCTTAGAGCTCTGACACCCTGAACTGTTGTTTCTGATTTATCTTTCTGTGATGAAATCGGGGCTCTTCTCACTCTCATGCTCTGTCATCTCAACAGGACACATCTTGTCTTTGACTGTGCCAAACAAGCAAACTAAGGCCTACCGCTTTTATTACCTGAAAGTTTCAGATTCTGATTGAAATTCTTACTGGCTGGTTTTATTTGACCATACAGTGCATACATACACCAGCATGTATGCAAGCATGCACACATCTCATTAAAGAGAGTGAAAAAGAGAAATAAATGGCTGTTTCGATGGTAAGCTCCCAAGAGGCAGCTACATCTGGCTCCTGTTAGCCACAAGCGTATAAAAATCAAATGTGGTTTAGTCCCAGGCATTCTGTACTACATACACACACACACACACACACACATACACTGGGAGGTAGGACTCCAGCAGGGTGGTCACCCCCACCAGTCCCAGTCTCTCCAGTACCAACCCTAGTGAACTCAGCAGACATCAAGGGGCTCAGACAGGGACTAGTATATCTGACACAAATAGTAACAACAACCCATATACTGGCTCTTTACGAAATATTAAACCCATAAAACCCTGTGGATACCTGTCTGCCCGGCCTCCGCTTATATGTCTGAGTGAGAGTGGGGGGCGTCAATAATACAAAGAGTTATAAAAGAAAAACTAACAAACTCATAATTCTGTCTGTGGTCATAAACTTTATGGGATAAAACAGGAAAAATAACCACTAAAAAATATGTTTCATGCACATATGAACATAAGCCTTTGAGACATTATTTCATTTTATTTTTTATCTGCTGTTTTGGCCCTGGTAGAAGTAACAATTGTAATTTTTTGTTGAAATATAAAATGTGTACACTCTGTACACTGTAATTATTGCATTACTGTGAAATTTGTTTTGTTTTTTTAGCCAATTTGTTCCATCCATTTAGGCCACTGGTTTCCAACCTGAGAAGGGGTGTAAGGCTGTGTTTTGCCCAAAAAAAGTACCAGGAAATAAATAAAACTGGTACTTTTTAAGGTACAAAAGGTTATTAAAACATAATTTTAGAACTGCAATTATCAGCGTATTGTATATTGGTAATACAAACCAATATATGTTCATTGTACAATTATTGAACTGCAGGTGTGCCTTTGTTTCATTGCCAATTAAAGGATTCAGCAAATGACACTTTTAAAATGATGTCAGGCAGTTTAATGGGGCAAATGTGATGGTAATCAGCCGAGCAAGCCAGACTTAGTATCAATAGGACAAAAAGGCACTATTTCTTTGAGGCTTGAATTCAGATGCAGAGAGAATCTTGGTACTTATACGAGTATCACCTTGACCAAGGTTTCAAGATATATTTTAACTTAGTTGACCCATATTTAAAAAGAACTCCATACACTGTGCCTTAGGCCGGACTGAGCATCCATTGACAAAGTGAAGATGTTATTCTGCTGGTGATTTTGAAGGCAGTTTCACGTGGCAGTGCTATGACAAAACACAGCATGGTTGTCTAGAAACTGCAATCTGAGCCAAAGTGATGGAACAACCAACACCCTAAACTAGCACTGCTAGCATTGTAAGGACTTTGCACATTGTTCCAGCTCCTACAGTGAGAATTAGATGGTTTCCTTTGTCATACAGCAAAATGAATATGATGGGATTTTGGTCAAATATAACAAGCATTGAAAACAAGGATGAGACTACGAGTTCAACAGGATGTAAGATAGAGTTTATGAGACATAAACAGATACTCAGAGACAAACAAGTGACCAGACTAACAGTGCACTCCAGACGTCCAAACAGATCTGTGACACATGGCTGTGCGATGAAATTATGACTCACTGATCGAACAGTCATCATCACCCTTGTTTCTGGTGATAGTGGGAATCGCTGACACACACTTGACGCATGTGTATAATGAGTGTGTAATTGTTGCGGCATTTGAACACATCATTAGGGAGAAACTACTTTTAGTTCAGGCAAGCAAATGGAGAAGTTCATGTGGAGGGTATCATACTTTTCTCTTCATTAGTGACCACAGTTAAAGGCAATTCTACAATTTTCTGGTTTTCTGGTCGTGTCTAAATGTCACTGAGGTCAAAGCCAGCTCATCCTGTGTGTTCCTCCTAGCCCAGCAGGCACGTCTGAAAGACTTTGCAGCCCTGTGAGTCTGTCTCTGGCCTTCAATTTCCTGCCATGTTAAATCCTGGACAGAGGAGCTATCTTGATTTCAGCTTGGGTGGGATGGACAGCACTTCAATAACCTTTGTGTTATTGATATTAGCATGTAATGTCAGAGTAATACCCCGAGGAAGCTAACATACTCGCTCAAAGATTTCGTCTTCAGTGTTTGAGCGCTGGCGTTGTTTGAGCTTTTGTTGCACACATTGCCCTGCATGCAATAGTGACACCAGTTTACCAGCTCCATATGAAAGCCTCTGTGGTTGCCAAGTCCACGTCAAAAAGCTGCAAGAGACCGCCGACATCCAAATGAAAACATTTTCTTGGTGAAGAACACTCGATTTCACGCCATATTTTAACAATAGTTGTGCTGTGGCCGACTGAAGCCGTCCAGTAAAAGCTGGCACATCCTTGGCAGCAGGCTGGCACTTGTCCTGGGCTGTCAGAGTGAAATGTTGCCCTAATGTCAGCTCTCAGTAAACTCTACTATCGCTGACTGTGATGGACGGGCCCTCTCCTGCTCTCTCGAAATCTTAACTCATGCCGAGATACACCGAGGCTGAGATCAGCCTCTGGACTGCGCGAAGGGCCTGGAAGCATCTCGCGGCTTGTTGCTGCCAGGTTTCAGTAGATGGTGAAGATCAGAGAGTTTTAGGCCTTTTTTCACCTCTCTGCAGTGGTGGAAGAAGTATCAGGTCCTTAACATAAAAAATCAGCATCCCAATACAATAAGTCCTGCATATAAACTCTAAAATCATCAAATGTATTTAAATAATTTTAGTAAAATCCTTTTTTTTTGCAATATAACTGTCAGAAATGATGCATCAATTTAAATTAAACCATCATTTTACTCTTGTAAAGGTGGTGGAAGTGAAGCTGTTTTTACTATTTTACATACGGGAGTTCAGTGATTCTCCTCAGATTCTCAAGACAAATTGTAAGGGAACTCAAGATGATTTATGGGGTAAAACAGAAGAGGAAACAAAGTCCTGCTACACAAATTTGTAATAAATCATCAGAGAAGTTTGGAGGGGGGAAATCTCTCTTCGAACTCATGCACATTTAAAACACGAAAAAAAGCCCCAAGCTGACATGCTTTTTTGTTATATATAAACATATGAATAGATATTCTGGTCCAGCCATCTTAGCTTATTACGTGTTTTTTTGTGGAAAATGTTCATCTAAAAATAATTAAGATATCAGACAAATCAGAGTGAGTTCAAAGTAAAAAATATTTCCCCTCTGAAAGTAGAAAATTGTATACATACTTGAGTAAATATATAAATACCCACCCCTGTAATTTCTGCAGCACATATCTAAGTTCACGGTCCCCTGGGAGTCTCCTGATGCACATCTGACCTTCCCCTCCAACCCTGATCCTCACACACAAATGTTGCAATGCCCGGACGTCCCGCCATGTGCTTCTAATCCAGCTCCAAGTCCTCTTTGGTGGTCTTCTGTCTCTCCATTCTCCTACAGCTCTCTCAGTCAGACTCCTTCAGCATCCTGTCCTCTTCACTTAACCCCTAACATCGCCCCAAAACGCCCCTTTTTCACCCCTCCAACACCTTTATTTCACCTGACAACAGTTAATCTCCTTCTTCTTTCACCCTTATTAGCATTGCTCATTAATTTGCATCCCTTTTTATAGCAAAACATAGTCAGTGATAATATTCAATATAATTTCTTTTTCTGAGGGAAGGAATTGTTGTCCTCAGAAACACTTCTGTGAAATATTTTTATTTGCCTTCTTTTCGAGAATTACATAAGAAGGTCAACGCCACTCTCCACCACTAGAACATGGGAAACCTTGAGCCGATGCAGCAGTTAACAATTCTTTTAATTATTATTTAAATAGATTAATCATCTTGTCAGTGAAATGTTGAAGTAAATTGTTGGAGTCCTCTTCAGAATTTCCTAGAGCCAAAGATGCTTTTGCATTTACAGGAAGATTAATAACATGAATATATTCCACTTACTGTTAGACAAGACAATCACAAAAGCAGAAACTCACACTGGAGAAGCTTACTTGTTGTAGATAAAATAGCTTTTTGTTAGTTGAATAATCAATGAATTAATGTTTACAGCGCTACATCTAGTCTGGGTCTACCAACATCTCTAATAAACATTACAAGTCGTCCTGTTTTGTTGGGTTATGTGTTGGATAATGTCAAGATTTTAAATGCGGAAGTTTTTTTTTCTTTATAGTCTGTTTCTAGTTCAGATCAGATTTCGTCATGTTTCATTGGTCTCCAGCTCTACTCTAGTGCTATAATTTAATAATCGGACTATAAACAAGGGCAGGTACACAAAGGAGGAAGTGTGGGCCCATATATCCAATATTCAGATATCTCCTGTCAACATCAGAACTGCTGAAATATTGGCAGCTGCCCCCTAGAAGCTACATCATTTTGGACTAATTCCTGTGAGTTTTATGTTGTGGCATGTTGATGCAGTCAAGTTTTTGCAGAACAGGAGAGCCCAAATAATAGAATGCGACAGAAATAACATGATGCTGCATGAGCAACAAATTAAAGGTCTTGTAAGTCCTGCAGACTGCCTAATCGTGCTGCCCTCTGTGGAATTTGAAACAGACGATTTCGGTGTGTCTGTGTGCATTTGTGCCCCGCAGCAGGCTGTTAGCAGGGGAAACACATGTCCACATTAAGCGGTTTCACTGATCAAGCTGATATGACTGGAGATGAAAGAACAGCGCGGGAACTCGTCCGCCCCTCATGGTGCTGCTGCTGCGAGCTGTCAGCAGCAATATTCACTAAGTCTGCCTATGTTATCATTAAAACTATATGTCGATTTAACGCTGCTGCTTACAAGGCAGAGCGAAACGCAAAGGAGAGATGATCAGAGCACATCATCGATTTGGACGCGGGTGTTCACGGAGCACATGATATGAATTCGGTTTTCAACAAAAGGAATTTCACAAGGTTTTTGTAAACGTCTCCAGAATGAGAACAATGAGCAGGAAAGAAATGCAAGGAGGAGAGCAGAGGAGTGACTGATTGCAGGGCATCGGACCAAATGGGAACCAGAGACTGTGAGATGTCAGAACTGCTATAGATTTATACTTTACCTGCTCCCCTGAGATCTGCCACACATACACCGGCTCCAAGCAGAACAAAAGAGGGGGGAGAGATATGAAAAAGAATGGGCACCAAGTCATAGGTCAAACAGTGCGAGAGGATTAGTAAAAGAGGCCTACAAAGATGAGCGAGAGACGGAGAAACAGAGAGCGAGAGGACTGGGTCTGAGGACAAAACAGCAACATCAGCTGGGTCTTATTTAGATCAGCCTTTTGTACTCTGAAAGGAGCCCCGTGCGCCCGCCTGTACATCTGCCCTCCTCATGTTGGACTGCATTGGGTGGGCTGCCCTTTTCTGCCTCGGCCCTCTCCTCACATCGCCTCACGACTCGGTCAGGCAGCTGAAACTGAAATGCTGCTCTCAGGTGATTGATTCTGATGCGTCTGATTGAATAATTAGGGATGATTTCCTTCATCATTTTCGCTCTAAAATAGCACCAGGAGGCACAAAAATTCCCCAGTCCAAATCATCAAAGTACATGAGATCTGCAGCATCCTTCCACAAGAATATACAGTCATGGAATTGGCTCTGATCATCAGGAAAACACAAGATTGAGACATTGAGAAATGCATAATCAAATGAGCTGTCAGTGAGGCTTTTGTTAAACTTTGACAGAACCAAACTGACTGTTTCTTCTCTTTACTATCTTGTAGGCAACAGAGACATAGGCTAGCTATAGTGGACACATCAGAGCCCTGAGCCTTTTCTCATTTCAACACCGGAAAATGTCATGAGGATTGACAGATTGTCAAAGCCACCGAAACCCTGAAAATACTTTATTTAGTTTAATTAGGTAAAGAACCTGAGTAAATGTACTTAGTTACATTACACCACTTGTCTGGATAAGCTCAGGGTAGTGGTGCTTGTGTGACAGAGAAAAGTTTCTGGGTTACATACATCAGGCTTCACTAACAATGTTTAACTACTATTTAAATTGATAAAATATGCACATAATACTCAATGCAGGTAATTTTCTAGGATTTGCTCAAAAGCTCCGTCATATTGTGGACCACAACAGTAGTAGCCAATATACACTTTATTTAATAATAAAATCCAGCATCCTGGCTTACAATATCCAAGACATTCCACTGCTGGTATGCTATTTCCTCCAGCCTTTGTTGGTACCACGACCCAAAAACAGCTCTGGCCTGATTGGCGCAGTTGTCCCAGCACAGACAGCCTGGTAAGATCGCTGCATGAAAGCACCAAGTGTAACTGACAGACTCACATGACAGCTAACCGATGGCGGAGCTGCTAACTGCTGCTTTGACTGGTGGCTGGTCTGAATTAGAGCCCTTAGCCCCCCTCCGCGGACCTCAGACCCTGATCGAAACCTCAGCCTGAATAAACTGCAGCTGGAAAAGGTGATTTGTGAATCCTGGCCTTTTATTTTCACAGGCCAACTGAGTCTATCCATTTCTCTTTCTCCCAGTCTCTGCCTCTCCTGCAACCCACGATGGCGCTTTTTTAAAAAGAGTGTGGGTGCGCCTCACCTGTGCAAAGTTAACTCCGAGCAGCTGATACATCTCGAGGCCTCACAGACAAGGTCTCCCCTAAACACAGCTGTAAAATCTTTATGGATATGTCAACCAAACCTTTAACATCAAAACCGCTCAAAGGCTGCATCAGCTGACCAGAGATCAGCTGTTAACATGCTTTGGATAATCTTCTGTAGATATCTGACAAAAGTGAGCAGCACGTAGATTTATCATCTATGTGAAATTGTGGACGTTTTAGCGTGCATGCTGGGTGACACGACATGGGCAGGTGGTGTGTGTACACATGGCGGTCACTCACTGGTGGTGGTAGGTCTAACTGGCCTTACCTAAAAGTGCTTAGACGGTATTAAAAGGTCAGATGGACTGCCAGACTGGACGTAGGTACGACTCCTCCAGGAGAAGCATATCCAGATGTGCGCTAGTATGCGTGCGTGCGGAGGCCTAATGGCCCACAGTGACTTTCTATGATCACACGACACACACACACAGCAGCCAAAACGCACATGAAAGCTCTGTCAGAAGAATCTCCTCAGGCCCCCTCACAGGAAGACCCCATTACAGCGTGTGCATCGATAAAAACGGTCCCCCCAGCTGCCCTGTGGCTGCCGATAGCCATCTCCTCCCCTCAGCGGGTTCCTACTCAGGCTGCGCAGGTCCGACTGTATAACTGGCCCCCAGAGAAACAACTTAATGGAGTTAAAGACTCTTTTTATGCTCCAGATAATACAAATTTACCCTTACTTAATGCCAGATTCCCTTTATTGCTGGTGGGCACACACATATTAGCATAGTGTATTCAGTTATGTTAGAGTAGTGGCACACTTTATGCATGTGTGTATGCATGGAGTTGGTTTGGTTTGTATCTCTAATGTGAGAACAGCTTTTTGTGCAAATTTACTCATTCATTTGCAAAGGTTAGTCTTGTTTAAAAACCCTCTCTCTGTTTACTCAATAGTTTATTTTAAATGTACAAAATACCTAAAAAATACAACATTTAGACAAGTCTTTGAGGAAGACCTTCAGGAGAAATCCACGCTGTGATTTAGCTTCAACAGTTTTCAAGATTTCTGTAAGAGTTCATTATTTGGTGATTGGATGGCGGATTGTAGAAATAACTCTAATATACAATATTGGTATTTGAAATGCAATTTATGACTGTCTTATCCTTCACATTTTTATTATCTATTAATGCTGACATCAGTTGATCTTTTTCTGTGTTTCAAGTGTTTTATTTGTTTATTCTTATTTTTTTTTTTTATTCATTGTTTAGGTGTTGTAAAGGCTATTTTATCTTATTTTATCTGATCTTATGTCAAACATCAACAACACATTTTAACTGCCTTCTTTTTACTGAAGCTGCATAGGATCAGCATAAAGTGGGTATGTCTCGTTGAAGGGGAGACTCAGGCATACCCAAAGACCATTTTAAATAAATATCTTGAGGTCAGAGGTCAAGGAATCAATTTAAATGTGTCGTGTTTCCCAACCAGATATCATGACATGGTTGGCACCGGTGGATCTTGGGACTGTAGATCTTCTAGTTTCACATGATACCAGAAGCTTTTAAAAGGGATCCCAGTACAGCCTCTGGAGGAGGAAAGTTGGCCAAGGGGTTAATGTGTCCTTTCTGTGGGAGAAAATGAAAAACGCATCAGTCATGTAGTTTTTAATAGCAGTCACATTTCACAGTCTCACACAAGTGGATTTGAACAGTTTCAGGAGACTTTAATGTGCATGAAACGCTGCATCTGCCACATAAGGATGCAATACTCTGATGTCTTGTTACCCTGGGAGTTGAGCTGAGAGCCTGTTTTTCCCCCTTCAGTTGGAGCAATCTCATCATGACATTATAATGTAGATGAATGGCCCTGACCTGGCAGGCTCTGCTCCATCACTGCTAATGGGAGAGGAAAGTCATACTTCACTGCTTGTGCAACTCTGCTGGCAAATCAGTCTGAATTACAAGGCCGTGCTCCGAGCATGGTGTTTTTTTATTGATCGCTCTAGATGCAACGCTCATACGACAGTGATAGATACAATATGCCAAAGTGTTGGTGCCACCAGTAATGGAGTGATACCTTTCACCATCTTTAGATCTGTCTCTCTTGACCCCTATTATTTCAGTGGCTCCAATCAGCCTCTGGATCAGCCTTGATCCCCACTTGACCTGGAAACCTCCATAAATCAAACCCCTCTGGACTGGCACTTGGTTGGTACAGTATAGCATTCACACCGAGGACATCTCAATGCAACACGAGATGGAGTAATTCAAATGGATGCTGCTGTTCAAGGGTCTGTCTTGAGTTTTTTTTGGCTCCGGCTTTGGTCCGGTGGTGGTAATGTGGTATGATGATCCTTTAGTTTATCTAGTCTGTCTAATCTACAAATGCTGAGTGTGGGAACCACTTAGAATAAAGCCTCAGCCTTAGCACTGAGTTTACATAGTGTAGTCTGAGCCTGTTGTCAGTGTCCCTCACTATAAACAACAAACAGCCCAGAGGAAGTAAAACTAGCTACAGTGAGCGCTCAACACGCTCACACCTACACGCACGGACAACATTATGTGCGGCGGACCCTCTCACCGTGAGGGATAAACACCCCGTCGTGTGGCCCGGTCTGTTTACGGGTTAGCCTGTGGCCGCTCAGGGTCGTGGAGGTTGTGTGTGTGTGTGTGTGTCTGAGTGTGTTAGGGAATGTGTGATGGAGGGATTACAGGCGAGCTGGCCGCAGCTTTCATAAGGAAAAAACAAATACAAACACAGGCAGAATGTTAGACAGGCTTCAGTGTTTGTGGTGGGGGGAGAGGATTTTTCTTCAGGGTAGCCTGTTGTCGTTTGAAGGAATGTTTCACCCCCAAAATGGCCATCTGGATATCAGTTACTAGCTCTGTGTGATCATGACTGTTTTTGTGAATGAAGAATAAAAAAATTAAGAAAATCCAAAACTTTATTAAAACAAATGTTTACAAACTTTCACAGTAAAATCCAATTTTCATTCTTTTTTTCTCATTTTGCTTAAACCATAGAATTTTAAGGTAGCATATGACACTCATGTTCAGGTTTGTACTTACATTTTGGGCTTCTTCTTCAGCATTTGCACATTCCTTATGAGGTTAAATATAAAAAAAGATTATTTTTCTCATGGTGTCTGTCTGAATATACCTGCATTCAAGCACAACGCTTTAACTCTTTAAGCTATGCACCAAAAAGCTCCAGGCTGCTCTGATTGGTTTGCCAGAAATATGAGGCACAGCTGTGCAAAGACAGTTCTCAAGGTGTGGGTGGAAATATTCAAATGGATGTGACAAATCTGATTGGCGATGATCCAGAGAGCTCACAAAATGCTGACTGAATTGTTTTGTTTTCCAGATCATGATTTGTTAAGCACGTAGATATCCATATGCATATGCACTGGAAAAGTGATTTTTTTCCATAATATGTCATCTTTGAAATGCGGCATGCCTGGAGGAGTAGCAAACCTGCACAAGTTTGAGGTTTATATAATAAGATTTTATCAAAAATGCATGTGTTTGGGATGCAATGGCTCAATTGTATTTAACAGCACAAATTGTGTTAGAGCTTATAAATGGATGCTCTGATAGAGGCTTTCTATTGTTGACCTGATTTACTTTAATTCTTTAAGAAATTTCTCCAGTTTGGATTCTTGGAGTCATAGAGTATTTTATAAAGAAAAGATCCTTTTCGGGGGGAAGTATTTGTTTTACCATGTCATAGATTGGATGAAAGTCTATCAGTTGGTCACCTTCGCTCTCTTCCTCTCTCAGCCAGTAAATTGTGTTGATAGTCTCTGTGGTGGGATTGACATTCTCGGTTAGTTCCGCTGTGTGATCCTGCTGGTGGTCGGTCCATCTTTATCCTCGTGGGAAAAGTCTCCACCCAAATCCACATCCATCCATCCATCTATCTCTCTATAAAACATTGTTTCCTTTGTTCTGATCTTTTATCTCCTCTTCTTCTCTCTGGAACACGTCTCAGTTTCGCTCACCTGTCATACTCCACCTTTTCCCTGAATGACGCATGTTGGACCCGACTACTGGCAGTGTGCAACGCCCTTCTGGCGCACATCGAGCTGTCCAAGAGCCCTGGGATATATGCTTCTGAACTTACCCACTGGGATGTTTCACAAGAGGCCAGCTGGGAAGTCGGAGGGAGCCAAGAGGAAGGTGAAGGGGGCTGAAGGAGAGGGTAGATAGAAGAAGCAGAGGAGAAAGCGATGATATGGGTAACACATGGAGGAGGATTAAAGAAGTGAAAGGTTCTGGTTTGTGTGTGAGAAAGGGGGAAAAGACGGGGAGAAATGGTGGGAAGGCTGAGCTGAGGGATGCACCCAGGCAGCCTCCGCTTTCCTTTGTTCTCAAAAATGTTTAATGGCGGTCCAAAGTATTTGAAAGCTCTAAATTCAGGTGTTTTTTGTGCCGTTCTCAAGACTACTGGATGAAGATTTTGCATTTAATACTAAAACATTTTTTTTCATACAGCATATCCTTTATCCTCTTTCCATTTCTGTACACCTGTATTAAATTAAGCACTAATTTGGAGTGCTAGTAAAATGTAAAATTTTTCCGTTTAACAGGTTGCCAAATACAAAGATTTAAATCTTTGTGTTAAACTACATGAATTCACTTCACTGCTTTAAAAAAGACGAAAAAACTCAGATGAATAAGATGAATGTATTCTCTCAAAGAAACAATAATTTTTAAATACTTTTAAAATATTTTTGCCATCCAAAATATTTGGAATAAATTATCTAAATGTTAATCATTGCTCTTGGTGCAATATTTAAAAAATTCTATTTAAAAAAAATAGCCTACCTTTTAAAATTTTTGTAATGGAGTTCACTGCTCTACTGCCAACTCCAATGCAAAAGTCATATTTTTCAGTGCATTTATTTAAAATGTTGAAATATTAAGTGTACAAAAAATCATCATCATAACCAGTGATATATCTA
>JAOWBC010001714.1:14052287-14073163 GCA_028566105.1 Hypoplectrus providencianus
GAAGGGCCCTCCCATGTAGGGCTGCACCCCGACACCCACAAACAGGATCACGTCACCTGCACGGTGCGGTTCACACTTGGCATGAAAACACGTCTTTGGTAAGTTGATCAGAGGCGGACAGCTGTAAATACAGGTGTGAATGCATCCGAACGCATCGAGGATGCACTAAGACGTGATCAGTCGGGACACACTGCAGTCAGCCAGGCATGTGGCCCCATTTCCAGTATAGTGTGAGCACTGTGTGCGCGCATGACCGCACTGAAGGTCGGCTTTGTCGCGCGCACGTAGCAAAACAACTGCATCCAGTGCAGCAACTAATGTGCAACATCTAGGAAGAGGAATTAAGGCCCAAGATTCAAGGTTAAGTAATGAAATGTGTTAAAATGTTTAATATTTTCAGTTTGAGTCCTTCAGCAGTTATGAGCACTACATGGTTGGACAGTAATAAGCAATAATTTGTGTTTGCACTAACAAGTTTAAAGCTCGGGTTGGCTCAAACTGCGGATATACCCTGACAGCAGCCCGTGAGCCGGATAATCTGCGAAAATATCACATTTCTCTTCCTCCCCCTAATGGCGTAAGGATAACAACCAATTAAAGCAGAGTTAACGCAGCTGTCAATCATGTCAGTGGCTGTCTGTGAAATCTGATCAAACTGTTAAACTAGGCAGCGCAGATTGCACATCAACAAGAATCCGGACACTATTTCTCGCCTGCAATGTGGTTAGAAAGATATTTTAGTGCACTGCTTAGCACAAGTGTGGCCAGGTCACAAACTTTTTCATTTTTCAGATGAAGTGGATTCTTGTGAATGCCATCAGGATTGTGATTTTCTCACAGTTTATGTGTCTCATGTACGACTGTCAGTGAAGTTACCTGCTCAACTATTAACCATGATTATTATCTCTACTATATTAGCAATAGCAAAAATATTCCAAAGAGCTCTATTTTCCCAAAACGGTTCAAAACACCACATCACTTTCCTCATTCTCATGAACGGATTTGGTTTATTGTGAATCAATCCTACATAACCGTCATGCAGAAGTTCTCAGAAACATGAGAACTTAAGGATCATTATACATTGTAATTGGCCCTTTGCTCACATGATGTAAACATGTACAGCAGGCATGGAAAGGGATAATGTTTCCCGGTGCCAGAAACAGAGCCAGTGGCCGTCCTTTACTGGCAGACAAACCATTCTCCTCCTTTCAGCTCAGTCATCCTGTGGATCCATTTTTAACAGCATGTTCAATCATTTTTTACTGCTCAAATGTCTTTTTTCAACTCTTTGTCCCTTCATTTTGTTGTCCATTTCTACCCTCCCTCACCATTTCATGCTTTTAATTTTCGGCATACCTTAACGAGGCCTCTCTTGTTGTCAGCAGTTGAAATGACACTGCGAGCAAAGCCTCCCGGCGCTCAGTGAAAGACTACACCCCCGGAGCATTTAAAAAGCTTAAATCCAAGTGCCAATACCGAAACCTGAATGCGGCGGTCGAAAAGTGAGGGTATAAATAGATGTTAACGCTGTAAAAACAGCAAATTTGGTATTCCTATTTGACTGTCAATAATCTCCGCCACATTACCACATCCAAAAGGAGAACTTGAACATACAGTACGAGATGTACAGAGGAGGGAGAGAGGGGGGGGGAGACGAGGGAGAAGGAGTGAGCTGACGGAGACGAGAAGGACAAACGAGTTGACATTGATTTCAACATGCTGAGTTGAAGATCGCTGTAATTTCGTGTTGGCCTGCAGGCATGAGAGTCATCTCAGTCTGCAGAAATTAATCTGACAAACGTGTGTGAAAGCAGGAGGGAGCAGTGTTGGTTGCCGTGGTAACACACAACAATGATGATACATTAATGGTGAAGATATCCTGTGATAACCTGTTATCTGTTTCTTACCTCTGGGAGTTCGGCCGTTGGTTTACTTGCCGCCCTCTGGAACATTAACCTCTGTTGGGAGAGGAAAACAGTGTATTTAGGTTTCTCAGATAACTCCTGGTTATGGTTATATTTTTTTATTTGGAACAGACAAAACTTGGAGCAGCTGTATTTTTGACCAGGATCCTATTTTCCCTTGTTTTTGTGTCAAAGCTTTTGCCACTTCCAGTCTCACATTGGTATATGGCACTTTTGACAACTTTTCAACTTTTGAAAGAACCCGACAGAAAAACAAAACTGGTTTCTTTACATTTGTTTGATCCGTATCGTTTGCTACTGTCTCTAACCAACTCCCAGTTGGACTCAGCTAAATATTTGGATGCGACACAAATGTTTTTGGATATACTGAGCTACAATCTCTGGACTCACAAATGCATGTGGAAAAATCAAACTATTCCTCTTGGCAAAATAAATAAATAAATACATACATAAGTTGTCAGTTACTGAGCTTTAAATGTGCTCATATTTTACTCTTTATGCAAAGATAACCAGCTGCTGGTTTTAGATTGATAGTCAATGCACATAAAAACAATATAAAACTTCTCCTATCAGCATGAAATTGAATACTCCTATTGCTCCTAAGTCCTTTAAAGAGATTCTGTGAACTCATAAGGTTTGGACTGTGTTCCCTGAAAACGTTATCCTCCCGTTGTGGACAGATACGTACGTTTGACCTGCAGCTTGCAGGAGACGGCGGCCTCTCCCTGGGCGTTCTTGGCCCTGCAGGTGTACACGCCGCCGTCGAAGCTGCTGGGCTTCCGGATCTCCAGGGAACAAATGCCCTGGTGAGAGATCTTCCGAAACTTGGGGTCGTCACCAATGATCATCTGATTCTTTAACCACTCGATCTTAGGCTGTGAAAACAAAGAGGGGAGATATGTAGCACCGATGTAAAATATTCTGTTTTTTTTACAGTGAAAGCTTCTGCTGCTGTTTGTGAAAGAAGCTTTAAATGTCAAGCAGTTTGTCGGGGTTAGTTTTTAATTAGTTCTTAATTTTATAGAGGTCAATTCAATAAATACTAACTGTGGATCTTAAAGATCAGTTTACAGTTCTTCGTCAGAGAATGACCTACATACTCTGCATACAAAATGTTTGGCCTTATTTGCCATCTAAACTCTTACGTCAGTTTTCAGGCTTCCTAAAATAGAAGAAACATCTATTTTGTAAACCAGACGTGAGCAACAGAACTCAATCTGTTTCTCACATTTGGATGAGCTGAAACTTCTGATTTCAACTGAGATGAAATCTAATCAGCAGGGTCGCCTCACATGTGCTGGACCATGAGGAAACCCTTGCATGAAATGTGTCACTGAAGCCCAGAGCGGCACATAGTTGTGCAGAACAGGAGTAACAGAAGTCTCCTCAGCTGTCACACTCCGCACCGACGGTCAGAGCTCGCTGGAAGCATTTCGTTTTTTTCCCTCAATCCAGCCTTTGCAGACTTTCGTGAAATGCCAAAGTTCATACATGATATACTCGATAAAACTCTTTTGTTGGGCTTCCAATCACAAACTTGTAAATCCAGCAGTTTAGTAAATATACAAATATTCTTCAAGCTTTGAAGCTTCTTTCATAATGTTCACATTTCTGTTCTCAGTTGACATAACTAGCATTTACTGCAGTCAGAGGCATTAAATTAGTGTGTGCCAAGTGACAGGTTTGTTTGAACAAACACCACTGTGAAAATTCAATGTTAGCAAAGCATCTGATGTCAAAATCATTTAAAAAAAAAAAAGATGAAAAGTTCTGTTTTAAAACAAAAATTAACTGAAGCCATGTTGGTTTTGAAAAAGCTGACTCTTCAGAGTAAAACAGATCACTTTGCATAACATTTTTATCCATTTTTGATCAAATCTTCTTTACCAGATATGCATATTTAAGTGAACACTCCAAATTAAAAACTATGCCCGACGAGTGTCCTGTCTACATCTCCATCAATGGATGAAATAGAGGATGATGGACATGATGGACGTGTTTTCATCCTGGGCATCAGTCCAGCCTCTGCATACCTGAGCCTTTGGCAGAGTGGATATGCTGCAGCTCATGTTTATGTATATGATGTTGTTGTAAACAAACACCTCCAACACATGGTAATGCTGCTCGGGCTGATCATCGTGTCAGAGATGCAGGTTTTATGGGGGGCAGTTGGGCGCGTGTGACTCTAAAATCTATGATCATATAAAGTCATAGTTTGCATCAGTGCTTCGAACCAGAAATCAGCTTGCAAAGACATGAGGATTTGTAGATAGAGTGTTTTTTGGTTTTTTTTAGCCCAACTAGTGCTGCTTTGGTCAGTACTTCTTCAGTACTTCAGCAGCTGATGGTGTCCATGTAGAGGAGGATTAAAGGAGGCAAAAACTTCGAGATCTGCTCCTCATTTAGGAATCAATTACACAGATGTGTCTGTTTATTTGCTTTTCTAATATATTTAAGACGTAAAGAGACTTTTTGGAAAGCCTATAAGCAGATTTTAGGCTTGCTATTGACTCACTGTGACTTAAACATGCTGCAGCACTTCTTGCTCTCTTTCACTGTATTTATCCTCAAATGGTTATTTATTCTAATAGCTGGATTGTTGTGCAGCCTTATAGATGAATCCTTATGAACTTATGAGTTGCAGGTGCGGCACTGCATTCCACATCAGCGGGAAAATAGAGCCCTTGGTCTCCAGAGATAAATCCATCCACTCATCTCTCCTGCTCCTACTTATCTTCACTTCTCTTCTTCATGTACCATCATATTTCTCTCTATGGGCATCCGTGGGTGTAGTCAGTCACACTGATAGAAGTGCTGCAGTCTGGACGGGTGTCAAAAATAGGACCGACTGCGATAAAGCAACATCTGCACTTAGCCATGACAGGACAACAGCCCATTCTTCTTATCATTATCACTTCTATGTTTTCCCTGCTTATCTCACCGCTCTCCATCCTCACTAACAGCTACCCATGTAGCTCTGACGGCTCTCTATCAGGCGCAGCAGGACAACTTATCACACTGCATGCCTTTCTGCTGGTCCTCCTTCAGCAGTCCTCTATAGGCTCTGGACACTCAGCCAGAGCCTTTAGACAAGGGCCCTTAGTGGGAAAGCATTTAGTTTATAGAAGATAAATTAAGTAGGATAAGAAAAAAAAGCAAGAGAGAGAGAAAGAACATGCATCAGTGGTTGATGCAGTTTAGTGTCTGTAAGTGGTTTTCACTACCTTTATAAGGTTTAGGCACAACATTCAAGCTGTTTTTAGCTCCACTTAAGCCAAATAAATGAAAAATCAATGTCGACGGCATTATACATTTTCCCCAAATCTTGCTTCTAAACTCTTTGGGAGTTGTTTAATATCTACTCTAGCTTTTACACATTTTTGTATATAGTTATTGTAATAAAAATGGTATGAACTTGCTTATCTGTATTATAAAAAACATTAAATTTTCTTGTGTGGACATTTTTTTTGTACAGCTTACAACTTCTACCATCCCACCTCAATGTCTAGTTTACAAAAGTTACTGCACTGATGATATTATGGTGCAAACCCTTAAGTTTTGCAGCTCACTGCAATTGGGCCTTTTACTTGCATGTAACTGCATTTTTTTCATGCAAAAAAGTGTCAATGCGTCCTTTTGTGAATTCAGTATGTGTCAGACCCTCTGAAGCCTCCCATTCGTTTGTCCCCTACAGTCATTAGCGGATGTGTTTCCACACAGCTGCTTGCCTGCTGTCCCACAGGGACAGGGACTTACTGCACTCAGATGCCTGTGATGAGCCTGGGTTTCACTGTATAAACCATAAACATACTATACTCACAGGTCTGGGAATTGCCCACATGCACCACATTTAACTAATGTTTCTGGATTTTCTTAAGTTCTTGTGTTGTCAAATTCAGCCTCATGCCTTCATCGGCTCCCATTTGATTTGTCTCAACTACGCTGGCATGTGCAGAGCGATCGGCCGCTGCTGTCCTTGCTGAGAAGTCAAGGACACATAATCAACCGCACCTAAGCCATCTGCGTCAGCCAGACAACTGTAAAGATATGTTTAACTGAAGCCGCAGCCGCCAAGAACAGCGAGAGGCACACTGAGACTTCACACGGGCATACCAGGGCAATCCCTGCGTTGCTTTAACAGCGGATCTTTATAGCAGCAACATTAATATCTTGCTTAAAGCAGTATATCACATGCTCAAATGATTTATCGATGCCACCCAGTAAGAACAAAACAGTTTAAATATAGACTGTCACGTTATATTTTAGGAAACAGAATTTCACTTCCTACAGTATGAAACACACCAACGGGACGTGGCCCTCTTCCAGATGTTTCTCCTGCCAGGCTAGCCCCAGTGCTAGCTGCTGCTGTTAGCTATCATATGAACATTATTGTGATGCCCAGACAAGTGACTGGCTCTGATTTCAAATGCACAGCAAGTTTGGCTTTCTGGCAAGTGAAACATCCCACAGTCAGAAAAAGAGCCTCTGACTGAATATGGTATGATGTAACTAGAAATGTACACAGTAAAATTCTACTTTATTTGAGTTTTAACCCTGTTTGCTTCTTTGTACTTCCATTTCACTGGATTTTAGAGAAAAAAATTTAACTTTTATGACACTGCTTTTATTAAATATACTTGGTTAAAGTCACTGTGCACTGTACAGATTATTATGGAATGTAATAGATTCAGCTACACAGCAAGATATAAAGTTACTTGAACAAGCTTCACTTTCACCAGATGCAATATTAAAATGATTGACACATGAATGCATCAACAACTATTACCGAGTAATATGATGTATTCTTCTCTGATCTACCTTAGTGCATAATTAGCATGTTTATGTTGCAACTTAAAAAACATTTTAAAGCTAACAGTATTTCATTTCGACACTGTGGTATAGCACATTTTACATGTATATAACTTTAATAGCATGATTCTTGATCTAAGATTCACTTTAGATTCTTCTGTTTTTGTTAATACTAAGGGAAATGACATTAAATACATTTTCTAGCCATACAATGTTTAAATTTGTGCATGACGTACTCTATTTCATCGAACACAGAGTTTACTTAGCGTTGATGTGGAGCCCTGCACTGACAGGATGCACTAGGTGGCGGAAACATGAGCACTAACCGCTCACTAACCTGTAGAGGCTACGGTGAGGCTCACTGCATGACACATGAAACTATGTGATGATCTGTGGGCTTCCACGTGAACTGCAGCCTGCGCACAAACAGAAAGTGTCTGAGTGTCTGACCTTGGGGCTTCCGCGGACAGAGCACAGCAGCTTGGTGGTGTATCCCACGGTGGCAGCGTGGTCGCTGAGAGGCGTGGTGAACTTGGGCGCCTCGCTGAAGTCGCGCTCTTGGTACTCAGGAGGCTTGTAAACGATACCTGTCAACACACGCAGCAGGTTCACCATGACTTTTTAGAGTTTTAATAAAATTACAAAACAAATCTGTTTTTTTGGCCTTATACTTTCCCAAAATGTAGATAATATGCAGGAGAAATTTAATATTTTAAACTGCACGTATTTATTCAAAATTATTTATTTGTTGCAACATTTTAAATACCTTTTGTAACATCCGCTCAAGGACTGATGTTCAGACTCTGATATTACCTACTTCTGCATCTTGTTTCTAAAGTAAATATCTATCACCAGTGATCTTTCAAAGAAAATAAACATTTTGTTGCTGGGGTTCAGAGGAAGTGACAGATAATTATTCAAAGCGTGGGATTCTTTGATTTTAAATCAGCTGTGGAAATGTTAAAATACAAATACAAAAACAGTTGTTTTTCTCAAAGCAAAGCTATTCAGTGACTAAGCAGAATTACACTGGATTGATTTTTATAACTTGAATGTATTTTCACTGTGCAGATGTATTATCTTAGAAAAGAGACATATCAGATTGGAATTGTCGTCCAGCAGATGCTCAATATCAAATGACAAAGAGCACAAACCCACCCACACACACACACACACACACACACACACACACACACAGGAAGAGCAGCATTTGCACTGCCAGCTGTCTTAATGCTGTCAGAGCCTCTTAAAAGTTATTTCAGTCGTAGCTCAACACTCGCCAAGAGAGCTACCCACTTACGATTAAAGCGGTGCCAAGGCCATTTCCACTCTTTAAGTCTTCACTTTAAAACACACACAAACATGCACTCAGGACTCTCACACACTTCCTGCAGCTCATTAAAGAGTAAGTACCGACTTGTGCTGCAGCCCTGCCTCTGAGCTCCTCATCACATCTACAGAAGTAAAGGAGGAGTCACGGTGAAGCACCTGTCTTGGCGATGGTGGCCACCGTCTTGGTGACAGCGCTCATCTCGCCCCGGCCCACTTGGTTCTCGGCGAACACTCTGAAGGAGTACGAGTTGCCCATGATGAGGTCTGAGACGGTGGCGGTGAGACGGTGGTAGTGCTCCAGCACCGAGAACCATTCCTGCAGGGAGAGAGGCAGACGGATAGACGTTTTCTGTGATACACACTTCATTAATCTGACATCTTCAGGTTGGCAGTTAGATAAGTCATTTTTACTGCCACTGTGATCTCCCTCCACCCAATCTGTTTTACTTTCTCCATCCTGTTGATCCACTTCAGATGCCTGTCTTAACCTAACTGTCTCAACTCGCTGCATCCCCATGTTTTTAAAAGACAGCCAATAAATAAGCATGTTCCTCATGTGTGAAAGTCTTGGCTGTACTGTATTAGTTCTCAAATAACCGACTTTAAAATACTGCTGTTGGTTTATAAAGCACTGAATGGTTTAGGGGTTAGAATATTTTTCTGACAGCCACATTTTAAACTGGCATTGCAGGTCAGGATCTGTGGTAAAAATCAGTGAACTGTAAATAAAAATCCATGCCATAGAAGTCTATTGTTGGAGTACTGTGACTCTATAAGTCTGACAGTGTGATTGGCCATACCCCGGTCTTCCTGTCTGCCTTCTGGACCGTGTATCCAGTGATCTCTGAGTTGCCATTATCCTTGGGAGGGGTCCACTCCAGGGCAGCGTTGAAGCCCCAGGAGTCCACCAGCTTTATGCTGGTCGGAGGGCCGGGCCGCTCTGAGGAGACAAAAGCATTTATGAAAGATTAAACTTCTAACCAGTGTGTTCCTCAAAGCATGAGAGGTGTCTGATCCCAAGATCAAAAGTAAACCGTATATTTGTATGCTAATGCCGCAGCTGACATCAGGGTCAAAGGACCTCATTGTTGGAGGTGTGATGTATGTCGCCCGGTGCTTTGAATTTCTGCTGGAGCGAGTCACGAGTCTCTGAACCGACAATTCACAAGCTGGCGGCACAACCAGCCGATTCAACAGGGATGCCTGGAATAAGTCCACACTCACACCCCCGCCCCACACACGCACGTTAATGTGAGTAAACACAAACATGACCCACCCACAACCTGGAGGGTGATGTTGGCTTTGTCTTCAAAGCTGTCCACTTTGACCGTCATCTCGTAAACACCAGAGTCCTCCCTCTCAGCGGTGCGGATAAAGAGGATGCTGTCCTTGTCGCTGTTCCTGATGTTGACCCTCTTCGTATCCAGAGGCTTCCCGTCTTTCAGCCAGGACACCACCGGTTTGGGCTTTCCCTGAGGAGCAGAGGAAGAGGAGATGAGAAGATTTAAGGCCTGTTGTCTGAAACCAACTGTTCATGTAACTAATGTACTGCACTGATGGTGGGTTTACTTACGAGGAAGGGGATGACCAGGTTGATCTGCTCTCCAACCTGCTTGACGAAGCGGGATCTGAGAGCGCGGGGCAGACGGATCCTGGGACGGTCTGAAAACAGATGGCTAAGTTCATCTTCTGCCTCATCCATTATTATCAATCACAACATAACCCTTCTTCCTTATTTGAAAGAGTTGCTCATATGTCCTTATATAGGCCTAGAGCTTTACAAAAAGGCCATGTCAAAAATGAAGATTATGGATTAACATTATTCTTTAACTTCTTAGTTATTTTTTAAAATCATTATCAACCAACTCTGATCATAGCAGCCAAATATGCATTCATATTTGCAATTTTATTTTAAGGCCTGTTATGGTGACAACCTTATTAATCTCTAATTTTAAGACAATTAAACACCACTGAAATAATGATAATATGATAACATAACAATGCAACTTCACCCTCAAAGAATAATATAGTCTTTATTGTGTATAAAACACAGAGAGCAGAGCCCTTATTATTGTTCTTTCGGCCTAAGTGCTGTATGTTTTTTGGCATCATGTTGGCTTAAATGTTGATGACTTACCACTTTTGTTTGTAAAAGCACCAACATTGACTGTGATGCATTGCAGTGCTCTTAAACAGCAGCAATGACCCCAATGAAAACCAGTAAAAGAGATTTTTTCCTCACAGGGCAAAAACACATGAAAATGGCTCAATCTGATGGAAAATAGTAGAAACGTTTGAAGCCATTGCTGATATAATGCAATTCTATTAATAATTAATCAATATTGAATTTTATTAGTTTCATGGCGTAATTACCAAGAGATGAAAATGTTGTGATTTTAATGAACATTTCTCAGGTCCTCACCACGCTGCACTTCGGTTAACCTTGACATCTACAGAACATAAATCATCCAGTTGACAACATGAGCTGACATGACCACAGGCCGTGTACGTGTACATGTTTACTTCCCATTTGTGTCTTTAAAGTGGGGTCATGCATGTTCAGAGCGACAGGTCACCGAGACCGAAATAGAGCAGCCAACGCGACGCAAAGCTGAAGGGAACGCGACCGGAGGAGCTAAAATTAACCACGTCTGTTCAGACACACACACACACACACACACACACACACTCACACACACACTCACACTCACACTCACACTCACACACAGGTTTAGAGCGGCTACAGTCAGCTGATGGATCATTTGAATATTTTTGTTTAGATAAATGAACTGACTCAACTGGAATCAAGTTGCAAGCAAAAATGCAGATTATTCTTTAGTTTTACCTTTGAAAATCGGACATTTTGCAGTTTTTCTTTGACAAATAAAAAAATTGATTAAACGTTTTTTGACAAGCAAAACAATCAAACTGAGGACATCACTGTAGGCTTTCAGAGGTTTTAAATTACATTTTTCCTGTTGTTTTCACATTTTAAAGGCTTGACATTTATCCATAATACATCCAAATGGACATTGCTTGTAAGATTAACTATTATTGGCTATTTACTTTTAATTTATCACACTATCACATTAACAAAAATACATAAAAAGAATTGAATAATGGGGGGAAAATCATGCCAAAAACTAATAAAAAACTAACACTCTGCACCCAAGGATCCACCATCTGTGTGGATATTTCAGTCAAAAATTAATCCCAATCTGATGATTTGACTGGTTATAAATAGAAAAGGACACAGGAAAGCCAAGCTGAAGAGAGTTTCTGCGTGTGAGAGGAGAAGTGCAGTTTCTGGGCAGAGAGAGGCAAAAGAGGAAGACCCTGCATCCAGCAGCTCCTAAAATAGCTCAGGTGACGAGAAACCTGGATAAACCCCGACATGTGTTCCCTCGTGTCATGCACCAAAAAGCAGCGGGGCGATGTCATCGCTTTCATCGGACCGAAGTGGTCAAACATCACATCTAGAAAACACTGAAGCACAACTGATTGGTAACTGGACACACTGGAATCAGCCGTGATAACTGCTTATGTGCTCTGGTTGTGGATTAAAACGATATGGGTGAAATTGCATCGTGGTTGAGACTTGGGTCATTTACTCATCCACTATGCTTCATGGCCAGGTGCTAAGTATCAGGAACAGCATCCCTAGCATGTTTCTGCATCAGCAGCAAATGTCTGAAAAGCTCTCTGGGCTTACCGGATACATAAAACCAAGCTGCTGCCCTCCATCACCTCTTATCCCCTGCTGCAGCTTCTGCTTCTGCTCATCCCCTCCAAATATACTCTCGTCTCACTCCCCTTCAACTTCCTGTGCATCTTTTAGCTCCCCGCTAGCCAGGTTTCTCTGCTGCGTCTCATCCTCATCGTCCCTAACATTTGTCACCGTATCATTGCTGCAAAGGCCGGGATCCGGATCCGGCTCCTGGGACCATCGTTCCCCCCGTGAGGATCAGGTCTGCCTCCAGATTTGGCTCAAACAGTAATCCCTGCTAATCAGCACACTTCCCAGCAATGCCCTGAAGTGTCGCTGGCATGACAGCATCCAGCGGCGATCAAGTCCTCCTGCAAACAATCTATAATCTGTCTTTGTCTCTGGATAAAGTGTCTTTGCGGGGGGGCTTTCAGCATATGTAGGACAGTGTGTCTCTATCAGAGGCTGTGCATGCAGAGGGATGTCCGCTCAGGACAGCGGGACTGACACACAGCTGAATTCGCCCCCCAGAATCCGTCAATTAGGCTCATGTGTCGCTCCCCTCAGTTGACCAGCAGTTCTGAAGGCACGACTGCATTTCTCCCCTCAAGTTTCCTGTTTGTTCGCAGCAGTTTGAGCCCCGACCAGGAAACGCGCTCAGAGACGGTAAGCTGTCCTTCTGCAAGTGGACAACTGGGGCATGTCGGCTCAGGTCAATGTGACTCGGTGTGGTAGAAATTCACGGCTCCAGTAACGGAGTGAGTTCAGTTTAAACAAGGAAAGATGACGGTGGAATAATGGCGTCACAATAGAGAAGCTTTGAAGTGCAGTTTAAAAGGCTACGATGGGAGGTTGTTAGATTATGGACGGAATATTTATGGCAAGACGTTAAGTGATACATATGCCAGACGACAGGACAGCTAGAGAGCCACCGTCATAAATTTCATTGAGAACGTGACAGTGAGGTCACACTGACAGGGTTGAAGTAAAATATATATATATATAGCTGCCAGATGGCTCATTAGCCAAACGTTTTCCTTTGCCTCTCCGTCTTCCATTAAATCATCTTGAAGACGGAAACAGCAGAAGCTATTTCAAAGCCAGTTAACCACTGCAGCGCTGCGGTAGAGGGAATATGAAGCCACAGATAACTGAAGACAAGAAGAGGAGGGGTTTTTATCCATGTCTGGATCCTGTGATTCTCTTTAGTCAAGTGTGTTTTTCTTGTAAAGAAACATTTTAACTGGACACGATTTTCAGATTTCAAACCTGTAGCACTTAAAAAATGTTTACTAAATGTGTAATTCCAGTCCTTGATTTAAATAGGCTGTTAAAAATGCTACATGCTTAATTTTGTAGTTAAAAAACACTTTTTGTGTAATTAATTAAAATTGTATTTTGATGATCGCTAAATAAACAACCTTTATTGTCTGTTCCTTCGCTTTACAAATCTTTTACTCCTTTAAAGGCACCAGCAGCACACACAAACATCCACAGACTGCTGCTATTCGCTTCATTTAAAGTTTCACCTTCTCATTCGAGGTGTCAAAGCCGCAGTAACGACTGAAGATGTGTGCACGAGTGTAAACATGATTTACAGCTAATGAAAGGTCTTGTCAGCACCTGTGGGATTTATGTGCATACATCTGTGCGGTCCATCTTCGGCCCCCGGCAGTTAATAGCGCCTCTACCTCCCTGCGTGCAACATGAGCATTTTACAGATAGGTCATAAGTCACAGCCATCACAGAGCTCCTGACAAAGAGGTTACACAGATAAAGTTGTCTGCGTATGACTGAAACACTTCTGCAGGGACATTTTGTTTGAACCTAAAATAATTTTGTGGGGAAATCAGATGACGCTGTTGCACTCTGAAGATGACAAATGCAGCTGTTGAGGCGTTGGCTGCTACTCACCACCGACCTCGCGGACGGGCACAGGCTCAGCCAGGCAACCAGGTTCACTGCGGCCGCCGGCATTCACGGCCACCACGCGCACATGCAGCAGGTCACCGGTGGTCAGATTCCTGATGCAGTAGCGGTTAGCCGCGGTTAGCCCCTCTAGAGCCACAACCCAGTCTTTAGCTGCAGAGAAACACATTTTTTTTCCTGTTAGTATAAAACCACTTATGCTATGTTTGAATTGTCAAGCATGTCATAATAGAGTACACTCATTCCTCATAAAAGTTTTTTCCATTTCAGAGGAGTCAAACATCCTTAATGGGCCCCGTTAAGTGGTTTATCGGCTGTCGACACACGTTTACAAACAACCTGCCCATAAGAAGACCACTTTGGCCACCATGATGAAACCCAAGAAGGCATGCTGTCATCTGAGCAAACGAGCGCTTCTAAAAGTGGTGTGAGGAGATACAGAGACAGCCGGTGAAATGCTGCCTGCCGTATACGGCCTGGACGCGGCTACGAGTCCATCTGCCCTCTGACACTCTGGGGACAGGTGCAGACTCGCATACATACACACACATACACAGGCTTACTTCCATCCTTGCAGTACTCTACGCTGTATCCGCTGAGGCCGGAGTCTCCGACGGTCGCCGGGGGGTTCCATTTGATGGTGACGCTGGTGTCGTTCACATCATCCACGGACACGTCCAGAGGAGCGCTGGTGGGCGCTGAGAGAGGTTCAAACAGCGGGGTGATTTAAGGGTTGGCGGGAAAATCAGATGCAATGACAGAAAATACCAACATCCTCTTCACTTTGCAACATAGGTACATGTAGGGCTGCAACTGGTGATTTTTTTTTTTAATTATTAATAAATCTGTAAATAATTTTCTTGATTAAACTATCAAACATTGAAGTTTTTTTTCCATTCAAATTTCTTTAAGCCAAAGATTTGCAAATGTCTTGTTTTGTCCAACCAAAAGGTCCATAAATAGAATTTAAAACTCTACAAACAGTCTCAAATTTGCACTTCAGAGCAACTGGAACAAACATTTTTCTTTTTTGACATTTTTGCTTGAAAACTGAAATAAATACATTAAAAATTAAAAAAACATTCTTGTCATGTATGATATTAAATGAAATATCTTTAGGTTTAAAATAGAAATGTTCAAATCTTCCCCATCATAACATCTGTCAGTGACCATGATTGGCTGTTGGAAGCAGGACCGGGCCTAACAGCACAGCACAGTGTTGGCGTTACCTGCAGGAGGTGGGGGCGTGGGGGCCTTTGGCGGCTCCTCAACTACGGCAGCTTCTGCTGGAGCGGCTAGCACCAAACAACCAGGGAGTTAATATCATTTTAGAGACAAACCCCAGCAGTGAGGACCTGATAAAAATGGAGAGCATCTTTTCCAACCTGCCAATCAGTGTGGATTTCAAATATATCAGGAGGTTCTCACTGCTGGGGGAAAGCATGATGCATAGCACGACAGATTTTCTGTAAAGCAGTCCTTATTGTTTACGGTATATTTTTACCGTCTGCGGGAGCATCTGCAGCAGGAGAGTCTGCAGCAGGAGCATCAGCATCAGCAGCGGGAGCAGCAGCACCATCTTCAGCAGCAGGAGCAACAGCTAGCATTAGAAGCCATTAGGAAAGCCAATTAGTGCCTTGTGTTATGACATTACTCGTGCAGGGAATCAATCACTTTCAAGCTAATTTGATCAAGAAAAACTCCACTGGTGCAAGCAGCAGGAGAGAGCACTGGGGACGAAATGCTCAGCATTCACAGTGACGTGAACAGATGGCTTTTTGATACAAAAATCTGAGCCATTATGACAAAGATGTGAGGCTTTTACAGACAGTATAGAATCATATGTCCACTAAGAGAAACCTGGATCGGTTAAAAAGAATCAGATTATGAAACTTTACAGTCAAAAATATCACAAAACACAACAGATGTAGCAGAAACACACTCACTCACACACACGTCATGCATTACACTTTGTGTGTGAGTGTGTGTGTTGACCACCTGTGGTGTGTGTTTACCCTCAGCAGGAGTCGATGAGTCGGCTCCATCCTCTGTGGATGTGGCATCGGCTGAAGTTAGGGGTTACATGTGGAGGTTAGCAGGCGGATACAACACCAGTCACTCGACTCCATCCATCCCCATGCATGCTGTGTTTCTATCTGTTAACAGTTTCTGCAGGATGCATGGACTTCAGCAATAGATAAATAAATAAACATGTGCTAAAACTAATAGCCTGATGCTGTTCATTAATAATTATTTGATTCACCATCAGTAGCAAATGTATTAGCTGTACACTCATACAATAAAATCATGCAAAAGCACCACGATAAATCTGATGTTTAACAGATTTGTGCTTCTCAGTAATAAGGCATCCAAATAACTTTGAGGAAATATGGCAGATATTTAAAGTGCATCTTTCCCCTAAAACACCACTCAATAAAAAAAATTATGATATGCACAAAACTTCAGTATAATAGGTATAACTGCATGTCTACATGTCTATTACTGTATATTTTGTTTTTCTTCCTTTATAACACCCAATGTTCCCCAATTTCTGTTCAAATTATAGTGTAAAAAATGAATAA
The DNA here is from genome assembly GCA_028566105.1 of Hypoplectrus providencianus. Classification (NCBI taxonomy): domain Eukaryota; kingdom Metazoa; phylum Chordata; class Actinopteri; order Perciformes; family Serranidae; genus Hypoplectrus; species Hypoplectrus providencianus. The sequence goes on from JAOWBC010001714.1 coordinate 14,068,571, forward strand.
AAAATATCGAATTTAAAAAAAGAAGTCATCCAGCTTGAAAAAAAGCATTAAAAGTGATTAATCCACTTAAGATATGAGTCAAAAACGACCAATCCCTCTACTAATCCACTAAGAAGGGGCAGTCCTGTTGCAAACTATTTCCAGTCTTCCATAGTTACAATATTGTCCTTATTTGCAAAGCTGCACGGCCTTAACCGCGGATTAGCCTTGGCGGGAGTCCACGCTCAGTTTAATACTGTACCTCGAGATGCAAAACATTCAGATGATATTCAAGCTCCTCCGTGAATGAGTGCCACATTTCAGCAGGCAACCGTCAGTTTCAGAGTGATGAGAGTCACAGTTGCTGCTGCAGCCTCCTGTTTCAGGAGGAGCTGCGGTCTGTTTTGCAGCATGTGAACTCAAGTTGAAGAAGTTTTGTGTGGAAATGCATCGTTTGAACACTGCAGCTTTTAATTAGTACCAAGTACAACTGCGTAAGTTAATTATGAGTAGTTACATTTTACTGACAGGTGCTTGAATGAGTTTGAGCCAGGTGTTAGCTATAGCCTAACCTAGCCTGGATTAGTCATGTTAGCCGGCACTCCCTCCATGTTCAGGCGGGTTTTCTCTGGGACTGAGGCTCCTTTAGTTCCGGGGTACCTGCGGGCTTTTCTTCAGCAGCTGGGGCCTCCTCTGCGGGGGGTGCTGGGGCTGGCTCGGGTGCAGGAGCAGCCTCAGCAGGAGGAGCTTCCACAGGTGCTGGCTCTGCAGGTGGAGCCTCTACGGGAGCCGGTGGGGGCTCCGGGGCGGGCTCAGGCGCCTTCTCGGCAGCCTTCTTTGCTGGGGACTTCTTGATGGGCGCAGGTTTGCCTGGCATCGTGCTGACTGACGGCCAGTCCTCTTGGATAAAGGGGACAGGAGGGTTTTGACTAATATATATAGCGGCAGGGTGAGCGGGCATGGAGACAACTCCTCCCATCCCACTTCATCACATCCTCATCTCTGTTAGGACCTGTGGCCCAGGGGCGGAGCCAGATGTTTTTAAACTAGGGGGGGACAACCCAAACCAGAGGGGCATCTGGGGACAGATTTATGCAGCAGAAGAACATTTACCCAACTAAACTGGATTTTTAAGGGAATAGCATAGAAGTAGTAGTTGCATTTGTAATAAAAATTAAAACAAAACCCATTGCACTATTTATAGTCCTTTTACACTGCCATGTGTTTTTATCTGACTAGCTCTTCATTTATGATGTAATTTCAGGTATATGTTGCTTTGAATATAACATAAAATTGCTTGTATGTAATTGTTTTTTGTTTTTGTTTTTATCTGTTAAGCGACCTTGAGAGCTCTGAAAGGCGCTATTCAAATGAAATGTATTATTATTATTATTATTGAATAAAAGTCCTTGCTAAATGAAATTGTGAGAATTACTAAATTGGTGCATGAGGGAAAAACAATACTAGAGCCGAACTATAGATGTCAGTATTTCTCCAGGAATAAAACTTTATTTTTAAATTAAAAATTTAATGTTTTCACAGCTTTTGAGAAAATATTCAAACTCGGAGCCTCAGAGTAAAATTTTAGCAATAATGTCAAATAACATCTAACCTTGACAAAAAACTCCACATACTCATAAAATGTTTGCACATACTTATAAATGATCATGAACAGGAGTATTAGCGCCCCCTGGTGGATAAAATAAACACAGCCAAGACAGGAAGTGATGTGAAGAATGGCATGATTTTATTGTGTCCATTGCTCAATGTTAGACATATGAGATTTGATGTGGTTATAGAGACATGCCATACAACCATTATCAGGCCCCCTTTTAAGCCAAGTGCTCCTTCCCACTGGAGGAAGACAATAAAACCCACTGAGGACGCCCTTTATCTGCATACAGGGGGCCATGCCTTCTCTTAGATCTCTACACGTTTTAGTGATTGTTGTCGCAGATGCACGGACTATTTACAGTGTTTACAATAGTGATGTCATGTACAAAAGAGAAATAAACCTTTACAAATATTTGCATAAGAAAAACAAACGTCTGCTCTTAAAAACAACGTGAAAAGAGGAAGATATCCAGTTAATAAAAATCCCTCCCGCGATAAGGTTAAGTGTGGTAGGTCCAATGAAACGAAACTTTGGGAACACATCAGGGATACATGCATCGACATTACATCTCCAGGCTGATAAAATGTTCTCACACTGCTTCCAACGTCTCAGGCAACTCCACAAAGATGTCAAGTGTTTCACACAAATGGCGTCAAATCGCACACAAGCAGCCCGGTCATGATACATATTCTCATCTTCTGACACACATAACAGCTTATCCCCCTGCAGCCACGGGTCCAAAATTAACTACCCACTCTCCACCTAGATCTGGGCATCAAGGTGACGACATTAAAGTGACATCAGAGTAGGTGAGAGGAAGAGATGATGTTTCCTCCGAATCGAGGCCTCTGTGTGGTAGATTAAAGCAGCTCAGAAAGCAGCTTTAGGCCAAATTGTGTTTCAGGCACAGATAGACTTAGGCATCAGGTCTCTACTTTAAAACCAGCACCCTGTTTGGAAAGTAGAGGAACATCTGGACAGAATATGGCAGTCTAATGAGGTACTTCAGGGTCAAGACGGGGCTGAGAGATTTATGAGTATCTCAACTACCTACCTCCTCTTCCTCATCTCTTTATCCTCTCCTCCTTCATCACAGGAACAGTCAAGATGTGAGCAATAAATACTCTCTGTAATCTAGTACTCTAACATATATTATGTGCAAACAAACGGAGGAGAGGAATAGGAGGAAGCCACTTAAAAATGAGTCTTCTTACCCTCAGCCCTTACTCTCACAGGAAGTCTTAAAATAACGCATGAGAAGCCGTCTTCTACAGTTAGGTATGTTATCAAAGATACAAAGAGCAAATGCAGGGAGGAAGGGCAATGCTTTTTTTGTACAGATTCTTATCACTCGATGGCAGTTTATTCTCTCCACTTCCCCTTGTGGGTCGACGAATGAGGAATGATCAAAACAGTGATGACAGAAGTAAGCGTACGTCGATTCAGCTGCTGTTTACGGATGACGGTTGACGGTGACTCAGTATAAAATCCTACAAAATCAAGATTTTCAAAGCTGTATCCTCGTCTATCACAAGAGAATTTGGTGTTTTTAAAACCAATATCTAAATACAGAATACACGCAAGCATAGTCAGAAATGGTAGGCCGCTTGGGCAGACTAGATAAAACAAGCAGGTTTTTTTTTTTCTGTTTACAATACAGTAAGTGGAGTAGGGTCGACGTCCGTTTATGTAGATAGGATATCAGTGATTTACTGCTGGAAAAAGATGATATTTTCTTTACAGACTGACCCAATAATTTCATTATTCATCCATGCATGTTACTCTTACATCTTCATAGTTCTGATATTCAATTCCATGACTGAAACAATGGCTGAAATAAGAGGGGAAAAAAAACCATGAAAGGCCATGTTCATAGTTGTAGAGAGTGAGTAATATTCTACTGAGCACCAAGTTGGAAAGCACACCAGGAGAGCACTGAGGCAGCAGGGAGCGCCGCCATCTAGAGGAATTACTAATGAACTGCACGATCCACAGCCTCCTAAAAATCCAATTACCACGTTAAAAAATAAAGTGCATTTTTGGCTGTCTTCGCTTGATGATCCTACTTTTTTTTTATGTAGGTGAAATTTGGTGGTGAAATGAAGCGTTCAGAGAAAAAACCCAATAACAGTAAAGCACCAATAGTTTGTGGTGAAAGTTTGTGGCAGTCAAACAGAAAACAGGAAAAGAATGGGTTTTGTTCAATAGGATTATAGTTAATATTTTGCATCATACTATTCCGGTTACCATGCACTTGCAGATTCAACAACGACCCACCTGGAACAAATTGAGAGCAGAGAGGAGACATGTGGATGTCCTTCCCTGACATGATCATCACAGCTTCCAATAAAAGCAGTTTATTTGTCTTTCTGATAGCAGGGCAGAGCAAACCCTTCGTCCATAATCACTCTCTCTATAGATCCTTTACATTTAGCTTTGTAGCTGCTCACTGAGCACACAGTTAAGTTAATTATTGAGTCTTTAAAGTCTCACTGGGACTTCTCCCGCTGTGTCAGCCACCAAAAAGAGTCCTTAGTTCCAAAGCTTGACTGACAGCCGCATGTTATCCTCAGAGCGTGGCCTGCAGAGTGGGATCCAGGCAGCCTTCCCGCTCCGGAGACTCTATGTAGTTGGCCGACTCCTGGAGCTTCAGCAGCATGGCCATCTGGGAAGCAAGACGAGACAGAGAGGCTGCAGATTAGCGGGCAGGTTTTGTTTTTGCAGGGTTAGATTTAGCTTGGCACTGATAAGAAAATGTATTGAAATGCATCTTAGTCAACTAGCAACAAAGGAGCTTAACTTGTCGAACATTTCTATAATTATTTAGATCATTTTTTTAGCCAATAAAATGTCTGAAAATCATGAACTGTCCATTCTAAAGGGACATCTTTAAATTGGTTGTTCAACGGGGGAGAGAACAGAAAAGGGTTGAAAAGTCTGACATTTGAAGGGCTGCAAACTTCTAGCAAGGTTTTAGTTTTGCAAATGCAAAGAAGTCG
>JAOWBC010001714.1:14160879-14171248 GCA_028566105.1 Hypoplectrus providencianus
ACAAAAACAGAGGAAAATTGATGATCTTCCTCATTGTGTGATGTGGATTTCTCTAAACATGATACATGACAATGCATTAAGTACGAGAAAGCAATTCATCATTATAAAAGCTGTAGAAAAAGCTTTAAAGAAGAAAAAAAAGGGTTGGACAGTTGATTCATTTTTTTCATTATCTATTTGGATTTAAAAAAAAACAACAAAAGAAATACAATAATAACAGATACATTGTGCTGCTTTCTCTTTTAAAATGCTTTTATTTTCCCTTTACAGAATTTTTCCATCAAGTGTTTTTGCAGAATTACTCAAATGTTGAATATTAAAAACTAAAATCAAATGTATTATTTTATATATTGAATATATGTCAAGTGTTTTTAATGGGTTCTGGAAAGTCTTTTTTAAATATATTTTTTATTTATTGAAATGTGGAATATTTATACATAATTTATTGTTTATTTTATTTTATTTTGTACGTGTATTTTTTATTTGTTTATAAGTCAGATTATTTTTTGATACATATATATATATTTTTTTTTATTTATAATTTTGTTTTCTTTAAACTGCAACAAAAGCACATTGTTTCCAAGGGCCATGAAAATCTTGTGAAATAAGCCTGACCTCAGTATTGACCAAAATAATCATGACTTTGTTCCTATAGTGGAGCATCAAATGAATCTACCTCCTTGTCTTAACTGATTCTTTCTTCATGGACTGATTCCTTTAACTACACCACCACACATCACTCAACAACTCACATCCGACACGGTAACGCTGCATATTTTTCTAACCTCAAGACTTGATTCCCCCTTTTCATGTTTTCATCCCACATTGTGAGAGACTCTGTGTGTGTGTGTGTGTGTGTGTGTGTGTGTGTGTGTGTGTGTGGGTGTGTGTGTGTTAGACAGAGAGAGAGAGAGAAAGGGAACAGTATATTGAGCCCAGAGGCCTTCAAGAGGACACTTTACCAATCAACTCTGCTCCAGAAAACTCCAAGTGTGTGCATGTGTGTGTGTGTGTGTGTGTGTGTGTGTGTGTGTGTGTGTGTGTGTGGGCGTGTGAGAGAGAGTGATCATGTGATTATGAAAGCAGAATGGTTTTACAAGGGGCGTCAGTAATTGGGAACTCGTGGTGCAAGCTTTGACAACTGTTTTTTTTAATTGTTTTATCAGTGTGTGTGTGTGTGTGTGTGTGTGAGCACCGCTGACCTGTAGCTGAAAGGAGCCACTGTAGCCATGTTGACCCTGGGTGTGAGTGTCTCTGTGGACGCAGCCTCCGGCTCCAGACTCTGATCCAGCATGTGGACAGCAGCTCTGGACGTGACCGGCTTTGTGAAGGTGGCGGGCGGCAGCAGCAGAGGAAACGGAGAAGATGCTGGACTGGCGTCTTCAGGAGTTCCCATCTCCTCGTCTGATTGGCTGGTGGAGTCGCTGCGACCTCTGACGGCGTGTTCGCGGCTTGTTTGATAAAACGAGGGGCGAAGGTTCCCGTTGTTGGACATGGCGGACTGAGCGGGACGGTTTTCCGGCAGCTCTTCCTCTCTCTGTGGCACCACATGGCTCGGCGCCTCGGAGATGTTGGAGTTGTCTCCTCTCCTGAGCTGCAGCGGCGGACGCAGGTTGCTGGCTTGGTTCTTATTGGTGAAGGCGTTTCTGTTGCGGTTGCCATCATGCAGGAACTGAGAAGGTATGGGGGGTTTTCCCAGATCCAGCGTGTCCTTGGAATGTGGCGGCGGCACTCTGCGCTGTATCAACGGGCTGCTGTAAGCAGAGCGCGACACCTGGGCAGCGGGGAGCGCTCCAGCCCGCTGGAAGAGCTGACCTTTCAGCCCGGCGTCTCTCTTCTGGTCCCTGGAGGAAGGCCCGGGGATGCTGGAGCCCCGCGGGCATAGTAAAGGAGAGTTCCTGGGTGTGTGCGTGGGAGTGTGTGTGGGTGTGTGTTTGGGGGTCTGTGTTGAAGGCCTGGGAAGGTCACTCGCCCAGCGGCGGGTGTCTGCTTTTGGGGAGGAGGGCAACAGGCTGTGTGGGAGGGGGATTCCTGACGAGGGAGGAGCCCGGGGGGCCGACTTCACGTTGACTCCTCCACTCATGCCGACCTGCAGGGAGAAACACAGGGAGAGGAACAACTTTAACCAGTCAGAACACTGAGAACGGAAGATTGTTTATCCATTTAGAAGTTAAATAAATTGTCTAAAAGTCAGTAATGGTGAATGGGGGATCCGACCCGAGGTCCCTTTGCTGCATGTCTTCCCCTCTGTCACCCCTTTCCATTCTCTCTGTCACTGTCTAATGAAGCTGAAATGCCCTCCAAAATATATATATAAAAAAAAATTTTAAAATCAGTGGCGGCAGTAACTAATCAATGAACTTAAGTAAAATTTTGAGGCACTTGAACTTAAGTTGAGTATTTCCATTTAATTTAATGTTGGATTCAATTCATTTTGAGGCTTAGGTTACTTATCAAGATTTTACATTAAAAAAACATTAAAGTGATTAGATATGTTTTATATTTGACCTCATAAAAGTATATTAAGTAGTTAAAATTAGCCCTATCCTGATAACTAAAATGCTGCTTACATAAATACATTAATACAAATAATCCACTAATGGAATATTTGAAGGTTATGTACTTTTACTTAAGTTAGTTTTGCATGCAGGACTTTTACTTAAACTTTACTTATTTCAGTGTGAACTTAGCACTTTTACGAAATAAAGTGAAGAATATTTCTTCCACCACTGGTTAAAATCTAATCGAAAGTTTAATCCAATCAGCCTAAGTTGTTCCCGACACAGAGACAACTAAGCATCCATGGTATGTGGGAATGTGAATGCAGCACATATAACAGACTGAGTCATGGTAAACCACGAGTTGAGCTTATTTTCGGCGAGGCATGGAGCGTCTACGCAATCAAATTTGCCTGCTGGGAGTTTTAAAAAAAAACCAAAAAGCAGCTTCACATGCTCACGGCAGCGTCTAGCAGCTGATTTTACAGCGTTAAGCTCCCAAATAACTCATTTTCCCCACATACTTAATTGAAACACACTCCCACAGACACACATCACTGCCCAAACAGCTTCAGAGGAGGTTTGAGCTGCTTCTCACCTGGTTTTGCTTTGATTCCAGGGATTCAGTTTCGGTGACCCTCTCAGAAACACACACACAACGCTCCCAACAACCCTAGCGTTCCTCGTCTGATTGCGCTCTAACCGCAGCGCTGATCAAGTGAAACGTTTTCTCCTAACGTCTTATAATCTAACTGCCTCGTGCTGCTCTGCTGGAGGGGGAGATGACGAGAGGCTGCGAGGGAGGAGGTGAGGGAGGAAGCAGCACGTGCAGAACGAGGAGGATCACAGCATCTGAGGGGAACACGTTAATTGATTTTCTATCCGTTATCGCACCACGGTTTTTGCTCAAATCTAGTTCAGTCATTTCTACATGTAGGTGACATCTTAACACATTTATCATTGTGCTGTGCTCTTTTTTTGCAGTCTAACTTCAAATTAGAGAAGGATAAGAATTAAATGGGAGCAGGATAGAGGGCAGGTAAGACATTTCTTTTTAATTTTTGGTATTTTTTTATATTTTTGTCTTAATTTAGAACTCATTTTGCCTCATAGGAACTGGCAGGTGTCACCAAGTACATTATTAAATGTGTTTTTCAGTTCTTTGTGCAGTAAAAGTCAAAAGTTTGGGCACATCTTGTAATTTATTGTTTTTTTCTTAATTTTAATAATATTTTTCTAAATTTCAGAGTGATAATTAAGAATTGTTAAGTACAAATAAACACATATGGAGCTACGTAGCAAGCACAAAAATGAAAAAAATATATTTTGAGATTATTCAAAGCGGACTAAAAAAGTTCTGAAAGGTTCATCCAAAATTTTAACAGGTACTGTTCATTGATTAGGTCATAAAGTTTAAGTTAAGTTTTAAAGAATCACATCTAAAAGATTATGCAATCTTAAATTATTGCACAGTTTGTGAAAACATCTGACTGTGTGTACATATTTCCATTTGCTCATTTGTCAATAAAGACAAGAGCAGCTGGCTTTAACTGGTAAAAATTCCTTAGTTATACTTTCATGACTGTCTCACTCATACAGTGAACACATCACGATGCTGTTGCCTGTCCAGATGTGCAGCAGTGGGTCAACAGCTGTTCTCACATGCAACACAGATGTAAACAGAAAATCAGACGCATATGCAAACACATTTTTACTTTCTGCTTCTGTTCCTGCACTTTTACTTTGGAACAGTGCAGTTCAAGTATTATTACAATTATACAAAAGCTCAGAAATACGCAGATTGAACGCTTAACCCTGGTTGCCCTTTCTTAAATAGCTGACATCTTGTTGCCAGAAGACGCCTTGGAGAAAAAGTCTTTGGCAAATCAGAGATGTGTCAAATTAAGCCATCAAAGTCACGAGGATAAAATGTTGGATTATTTGTCAGCGCGTCTAATCGCAGTATTGCTCACAGTGTAATGCGGCTAACACAAACACACACACACATTTTTTCAGCAGTCCCAAAAAGGTCACCGCAGAATCCCCTGCAGAAACAGACTGAGTGCTTTAGCTCAAAAACTCAAAACAAACCCAAAAATAACCTTTTGGTTTCTAATAAAGGAAAGGTTATCCTCTCTGCATGAGTCCTTCCTCTCACCTACTTATAATGCCAGACATACTGACACAGAAAATGGAGATTTGGGGATCCTGCCAAGGCCGGGCGCTCTATCACCGTTGACTCAGCGCTAATGAAGACCTGCACAGCGGCTCACAGAGGCGGTGATGCAGCAGAAGGTAAACAGAGACAGATGCCGTCATCCATCCTGCTTTCACCTCATTCCTCTTCCTCTACTTTCCAAACCCCAGCTCTCGCTCTTTCTCCCGGGAGGCCGAGGCACTAATAAGCATCAGAATTTCTCTCTGTCTGATACAATTCCTGCCAGGGCATCCAGGAGCACAGGTGCAGTCTGGCTCTGTGTCTATCTGTATGGAAATTGGCTTTTCTCTGGGGACACAGCGGGGTCGTACCAGTACTTCTGTAGCCCACGTAGGGACAAACCGAGACTCAGCTGCTGGTGGGGAGCTCTGTGTGTGTGTATGTCCACCGAAAGAGACAATCAGACATTTCTGCTGACTGAAAGCAGCAGCTGCAGGCGGTTTAAAACCTGGCAAATCAATTTTTAGATTGGATTCCCCCACTGATCAGGCAATGCTTTACAGTAAAGGCTGTTACATGTGTAGGGTGGTTCTCTGTGTCATGTGTTCGGACTATATAAAGGAGTCAAAGGCAGAATCAGTGCGTTACATAAGTGCATGTACAATACTTAGATTGTTGGTTTGTGATCCGTCTGGTCACACTTTAATATAGAAAGTGCCTTGAAGCAAATTCCTGTTCAGGAACACAAACATATAGGAGATGAGTTTAGTACGGTTTCAGATGAGGATTTTACAGTCAAGGCTGAGTTACAAGGCAAAGATAAGTAGTAACATTTATTATATAACAGGAAAAGAATTAAATGGGGACAGGAGTGAGGTCAAGTAAAAATGTTTTTGGTACTTTTGTCTTTATTTATAACTTATATTTTCTTATGGGAACTGGCTACGGAAGCTGAAAACCAAGAGCCACGGATTAAAAAAAAAAAAAAAAAAAAAAAATGTGTGCACTGTTATCTTGTGATTGTGTATGTATTGCACACTTATGTCTTATTTTTTTTTTTTAAATCTTTTTTCTTTATTTCATTAAATTCAATATTCTGTTATTCTATATCCATGTGTCTGTAACTTTTAACAACTGTAACAATTTAACTTCCTGACTGTGGGATAAATATCTTATCTTATATGGATAAATAGCAGTTTGTCAGCCTCTCATCTGCTTTGAAAAAAACGAAAATATAAACTTACTCTGGTTTGTTTAAATGTTTTTTTTTGTTTACTACATAATTCCATATGTGTTCCATTATAATAGTGATGTCTTCAGTATTAATCTACCATGTTTGACATCATAAAAATAAAGGAAAACCACTGAATAAGAAGGTTCGTATTTCAAATCACAATAGCCCTACAGGATGTCAATCGGTGATGGAGCATCTTCCTGGTCCGCCCAGATACACTGCAAGGATGGTGCTGCCACCTGCTGGACATTATGTGACAAAGCAGCAACAACATGGGACTGTTATTCCTTTACTGATCTCCTATTCTGTCTCATTTCCTTTTTATCTCCACACAGACAGGAGGTGAACTACATGAAGAAAATTAAAACCATGCTCAGAAAAAACAGCAGGAAAGACAAAAAAAAAAAGGACAGCGTGGGAGCCGACATTATATGTTCTTTAAGCTTCTAACTTTATAATCATATTACAGCACTCATCTCCTCTATCCCATGACAAGCTAAATTCAGTTACTGTACCTCAAAGAAACATGTATACCCTCTCTCTCTCTCTCTCACACACACACACACACACACACACACACACACCCTCGGCCTTGTGATGAGCACCCTCTGACTCATCACAAAATCAATAAATGAGGTGGTAACACAGGCCTCTCTGTCTGTGAACTGAAGGACATTAGCAGTGCCTACGTGTTTGTGTGTCACCCCAGTCTGGAAAGACAACAATAAATGAATGTAATTACCTCCATAATGACAACAGACAAAACAACAGCGATAATGTGCTGTCATAAATCAGCTCAGAGTGACAAATCATTTCAGAGTGCTGTGAGGATTCCTGGAAAGCCACAGTTTTGTTAGAAGTCAAAACTGGGTATAAAATAGCAGCATCAGAAGCTCATAAAGCTGATTATGAAGAGTTGTGTGTCAGATCTGCTGTCGTACCTGTCAGCGGGGCGCCAGCTGCCTCAGTGCGCCGTGAAGCCGAGCAGCGAGAGCCGGCGGGAGCGTTGGTACACTTCTCCGGCGTCCCGGGAACAATGGCCTGTTTTTTCCTGGATCACTGTTGCATCCTCATCGCTGCGCTCCCATTGGTCCTCAACGCCTCACCATTCACAGAGACAGGAAGCTGTGACAAACAGGAACGACATTTTTAGCCAATCAGCGGCCGCCGTGCAGAGGTGAGTCATTTTCAAAGTCACTTTCTTTGATGAAATCAGTGTTCTCGTCTTCTGGGAGAAAGGAAACATCATTTCACTCAAGAAAACGCCTGTATGAACAATGAAACTGAACACTGTTTATGTTATCATGAGTCAGTGACCCAAATGGAAACCTCCTCGGCCTACAGAAACCTGTAATGACAAATGTTCTGTCGGCCCAGAAAATGCCACAACATTGCACAAACTGTCTAAAAACCTTGGGAGTTAGTCTCACTGTTACCTTCATTACAATACCTTCTTTCCTAAAAAGGTCATGCAAGTGTTTCAGTCACAGAAGTGCAAACTGGGGTCACAGGGTTTCAGCTCAGCCTCAGACAAGCACATGGAGAAGTCATCGCTTTAAGAGTTTCACAACATGCCTACAGAAAATGTGAATCACTCGAAATCTGGAAAAATGATGCAAGTACAACCCAGATGCAGCCCTTATAGAAAAGGCCTGAAATTGAGGGTTGTTTTCATTATCCGTTAATCCGCCAGTTATTTTCTTGATTAACCAGTCAATTGTTTGTCTATAAAATGTCAGAAAACAGTGAATAAATGTCCCCAAATCCTTAAAGTAACTCAGTCTTATTTAGTCAGAACAAAACCCAAACACATTCAGTTTAATAGGAGATTTAAAAAAAAAAAAAAACAGTTTTGAGAGGCTTAATTGTAACTGTATTTTCTCCTGTTTTTGCATGGAAAATTATTTTTAGGATTAATCCATTTTCAAAAATAATGAGAATATAAACACAGTCACACAAGCCAAACAGGACAGAGCCTGATCTCACTGCTAAGCACATAAACATCACCATGTGGGCACAAACACTCTCCCTCTACTACACTTCATCTCATCATCACTTGATGTTGGACTCACTCTATAGTGTGTATGCTATACATGCTGCACTGAGTCATACAGCCCTATACCGCTGACTCAGGCAGATCACATCACGTCACCCCTGGTTACGGTTTACCCCCTCCTCCATCCTCCCCTCTGCCCCTCTTTTCATCCCACTTAAGCTCTGCCTTTCTCTCTGTTAACCTCTCTCTTCCACTCTTCCGCCATCTCTCCGTTCTGCCGCTGATTGAGATGTCACTGTGAACGGGGTCATCCTTCAGTGTGTAAAAAAAAAAAACCTGCATTCACACTCCACACAAATGAGAGATAAACACAAACAAACAAGGAGAGACTCGGGACTCCCTGACACATGCAACAGAACAACAGAAAGCTGGATTATTAGCCAACTCACCCTCTCTGCAAGCATCAGGACAGAGAGCAGCACATGAGTTTGTCTCCGATCTGTATGCTGCTGAGTGCGTCAGGCTCTGCCTCCCCTCCGGTCTACTTTTGGCTGGCGGGCCTCTGAGCTGCGAGCATGTGCATTTGTGTGTGTGTCTCTCTGTCTGTCATTCAAGCCCTCTATCACGTCATGCCGCTCTGCTGCTGCCGCAGTACGCCCGCAGCCGAATCCCCGCCCCTCTCTCTCTATTTTCCTCCCCTCATCACAATCCCAATCTCTCTTTCCCTCTCTCGCTCTCTTTAATGGACCTGTTGGCTGTGCTCCCTCCCTCTCTGAGGTGAAATATAAGCCAAGCAAAAGCAGAGACAGGCTGCTCCATTAGCTGGATGAGTGTGGTTTGTGTGTCTGTGTGTGTTTGGGGTGGGTGCACTCACACATGGCCGCCTGTATAGTGTGAGTAATACGTGGTAATTAAGCAGATGTAGCCACAAATGTGAAAAGCTGAAACCCATCATCTGGCTTTCAAAGTCTAATTGGCGGTCAGGGAAACCCGGATGAAATAAGAAAGAAAAAGAAAGAAAAAACACGGCGTGCTAATGATAGATGTGCCGACGACCCGTGAAAACACGCACAGAAGCACACATATATACAGCACATGTGACGTCTACATGTGAGTCCGAGCTCGGCGCGCATGACTGCATGAAGGAGCGTGTTGAAGGAGGAACAGCCCATCTATCACTCCTCTGATTTGTCCCACACCTCTAATGAAAGAAGGAAGGGACAGAATGAGAAAGACACAGAAACAGGACAAAGGGCTGGAGTGGTTTTAGCAGCTCACAAATAGGGAGGAATGAAAAACATCCCAGGTTTGACCTTGAATTCAGCTTCCCTGGCTGTCCATCCATCCTATAAACCACAAAATCTAAAAAAAAACAAACATCTGATTCAGTTTCCAAACAGAGGGACGGCTGTGTAAACGTATCACAGATGATGTCTGGAGGTGTGAAACAGAGATTTCATCATTCAGAGAAATGACTTTAAATCCTGAAAGATGTTTTATATTTTCTATTCTAGACAACATATATCCCAGTGGTTATTGACAATTTGTTTTGAGTTTAACAGAAAATGATGCGCTTACTTTTGTGATTTCTTCTCTGCTTTTCAATCTGCCACTCTCTGTCTCGTCCCTTCTTCTTTTCTCACATTTCTGCTGCGCTGGCTCACAGTTTGAGACAGTCATAAGGCACTGTGCTGAATATTTAATGAAGACTGTGATACACACAACAGGATCAGACCCATGAAATGTTGCAGCTCTCCCTTTTTTCTTTTACAGTGTACATTTGATGCATCTTGTTTTCTCAACAACTTGTTTTTCTCTCGTGGCGTGTGTGTGTGTGTTTGTTTAATCAATCATTACACTGAACCGCCTATAAGTGTCTTTGCAGCCTTGATCCTGCAGGAAAGCACAGCCTGAGAGCTCTCTGGCTGATCACATATTGATCCGGCATTGACTCGCTGTGCTTACACTTGACTTGGTCTGCAAGTCTCCGCTGAGGAGATGTACATAAATAAAAGAAAAACGAGTCCCATCAAACCGCAGTATGCAAATAAATACATCCACTGATCAGCCGGGCATGATAAATTGATAAAATGCTATTAGGGACACAGCCCACAGCCTAACAAGCACAGCACCTCCCCCACACACACTGTACACACACACATCCCCTCCTTCCCTCCCTCTACCCCCCCACCCTACACACACACATGCACAGTTTACAGTATGCCCTTCATGACACACACCCCAATCACTTAACCTCCAAATACTCACATTAACATCATGAAGGCGGCTCTTCGGTGTTTTCCTGCAGATCAAAATGTGTGAAACTCACTCCAGAGTCAGCCACAAGCACAAAACACACTCACATGATCTGTTGCTTTGTCTCATGAAACGGGAAGTGACTTGTAACAGGGGGATTATGGGTAGGAGCGTGCAAGCGTCTATGAGGACTCTGTGCGTGTGTGTGTGTGTGTGTGTGTGTGTGT
>JAOWBC010001714.1:14187728-14197939 GCA_028566105.1 Hypoplectrus providencianus
TTAAAGCTGTATTTACTCTGTCTAAAATACTTTGTATTACCGTCTGTCTCTTTAAGCCATCCTTGAGAAAACGCCCAATCGGCTCGAAAATAATATGCAGATCACATTTTCTGATCGTGGCAGCCTACAAGAAACTGGACTGCCTTTTTCACAGTTTGCCTGTTTGTAGGCCTCCAGATAGTCAATTGTATGTGCATGAGTACCGAAAACAGTGAGTTCTAATGGCCAGCAAGAGACACTACATTGGTTTAAAAAAAAGTATAGAAGAAATTATATAGAAGTCAATGGGATAATTCAACTTTTTCTCCCTTTATTACTTCAAGAAAAAAAATCACTAGTTTCAAACCAAACGAGGAAAGTTAATTTTGTAAATTTTGGTCCCATTTAAAGTACTCAACATTGCTCCATTATTAAGTGTATTGATCCTTTTTCCTTATCTATATACAGAGACCATTTTGTTTCCCCTTTGTGCCCATCGTAGTGAGACTTTTTTGATCTTTTTTAGGAAAAAGTCTGATCACTTGTAAATTCATGATTTGTAGGACTTGAGACATGTGGACATCTCCAGTAAGAGGAGCCTGTTTGAGACCAGAGAGGAGGAGAGCGTCCCAAAAGCAAGCCCTGGAAAAATCTACAAGTGAGCAGGTAAGAATATATTTCACATCATCTTATTATTAAATATGGAATAGAACTGTGTTTCTCCAGCAGTAATTTCTTGCTTGTCTGTCTTTATTTGTAGGAGTTAGTAGACGGTGAGGCGGACGCAATGACTGACTGATTGTTGTTGTTTTTTTTGTTTTTTTTCAAGCTTTTTGTTTTTTCTTCTCCCCTGCTTAAGCACACACAGGAGCAGATATGCCAAGTAGAGAAAAATGTGAGTTGAGCTTTAGCTTTACAGGACTGAAAAGGAGGATACTGCTCATGACGTTAGGAGGCTTTAATCATTCACTCTTGCATCTTCTGCTTCTAGAAGTACTATTTTTTTTATTTCAAGCACTGAAATGATTTAATGTGTGAGGAAGAAGCAAAGTTAGAGAGAGAGACAGTGACAGAAAACAGGGTGAACACTGATATATTTGTTTCAAACTCTTCAGCTATTTGCCTTAATGCTGTGTAATTTTTAAGCACTTTAAACTGGTGATGGTCTTGAGGCTAATGCCTATTTTAACTGAATTGCTGTAGTGGGAATTTGAATTGTAATGTTTTTGTCTAATCTGCCAAAAAAATGTTCTGTTTCACTGTGGGCAGGATGCTGCTTGTTTAAGGAATAAAATGTTTTATTACCACAAATGTCTGCCATAAATTCATTTTAATTGCTTGCTTTAACACGGAAACACTGCATTTATACTCTGTGACTTATCTGAGCAGGGGCAGGGGGCTGATTAGAGCTCAGTGCCTGTGTTTTGTCAGTGGCAGGTTGCCATACATGGGTGAGAAAATGTGTATGTGGTGTGCGGATCATTGTCTGTGACCGACTGTGGCTTTATCCAGATCTTTCTGGCACTGCAGACCACACTCCGTGCACAGCGGCCTTTTTAGGGAATGGTGATAATGCAGAGTACATGCTATCTAAAAAGTTATTAATATCACAACAAGGGGTCCTTAAGCCTCTTCTCCACTGCACAGTCTGTCGCTTCACCCTCTGAGGTTCACCTCACGTTCCTGTTAGTGGAAGCAGCGACCTTTCTGAGGTTCTCCATCAGCTCCTCTCACTCTCAGGTACGTTTCACTGTTGTAACCAGGATGCAGTATTTTCTGCTATGAAATGTTATAAACTGTCAAGAATGTGAAGGGGTATTTATTACAGATTATGTTTAATGCTCAGATTCGCTGCTGCACACCTGAACAATCCGCGTCATGTCTGACACAGAGGAAGTGGTGGAGGAGTATGAGGAGTAGGTCCTTTTTTCTTATTATGCATCATAGAAAAACTTGTTTTTAATGTTTCTGTTTAATAAGTTGCAGGGTTTAAAAAGTAATGATTCCTTTTTGATGCCATAGGTTTTAAACAATAAAATCAGTTATTTTATATTTGAAAGTATTGATGCTATTAAACATTAAAAAGAAAAATAAAGGATGTTAAACCCAGTTTTCAATTTAAAGACAATAAATAAAGAAATAGATCATACTAAATGCAATAACATTAAGAACGTGTAGGGAAAATCGAATTCTGAGGTTTCCCTTTTTGATTTTTTTAATCTAGTGAAAGTAACAGAAATTCATAGCAGCAAAATTAGTTTTAAATCCTATGGGGTTAGTTTTACTATAAGCCCATTGGGGTTTCTAACCTCTCTCTCACAGTTCATGTTGTTCTTCTATTTTTTATTTCTTCCTTTTGCTAAATCACTAAGTCTATTGGTGATTTTAATTTAACTACTAACAATATTACAAATTGGTTGGGAAGTGTTCAGTAGGGGTGGAGGGTATTGACCTAAAAGAATATCACAATATTCCATATTTTTGCAATAATGATATTCTTGATGAAATGGAAAAATACTGAAAAAAATATTATTTGTTAAATTAGTTTTCAAGTCTGTATCAGTAACAACTCTCTAATAACAACAAACAATGACCATTACTATAAACTGTAGAGTAAACTGCCAAATAAAAAATGACCTGTCTGTGCAACGTGGCAGAATTACAAAAAATAATTAAAATAATCCTGCAAATAACAATGGTGGAATGTAACTAAGTATTTATATAAAGAATTTACTTTATTTTTCACTCTTACATTTAGCTACCAGCTTTAGATAATTATAACGTAAACATTGAAAATTTGATTTAACATTTTTATACATTAAAACCACACAACAGTATATTAAGTAAATCAGATGGCAGTAAGATGCTGCTGACGTAAATGCGTCAAAAATAATTATCCAGCAATATATATACAGAATATATGTGACAATCTAAGTGGGGTCAGTACTTTTACATTTTGTTGCTGTTTTTTTTTCTTCTTTAACTTAAGTTTTGAATGAAATTATTTGATATCACTACTTCACAAAGTAGGAATGCTGCCAATATGCTTTTTTTTTAAAAATATAAAAAATAAAACGGTATCATCATGAAGGATACAACTTTTCTCCTGCAATAACAATCTGTGCAGGTTATTATTATATATAAAAAGATAATTATCATTATTATTTTTCTCCCTTTTCCATTGTATTGAATGGTATGAAGTCCATTATTTTAAATTAGTATTTATTTCTTTTTTTATGTTATTTTTTCAGTATACGTCTTATGTAACTGCATAATTTACACCCTTTTACATAACTGAACTGTACATGTCTGCACGTCTTTGTCATGACATGCTGATGACGGACTGTCATGCCATGCATCAGAATAATAATGTTCATACCTGTTTGTTTTTCACAGGGTGGTGGAAGGTAAGTACGCACCATAACTCACTTCTCACTGTACAGTATCACACAGCGTTACACTGAAAGATGTGCTCTGCTGTGCAAACTACGACGGATGTTTTCTTTAGGTAATCCAGTTATGTTAACATGGTAATCTGATACAGCTCATACGCCATTACATGGATTACACATGAATGTAATGTTTATTAGCTGGGATTCCTGTGAATGAACGAATGTCAAGTTGATCAACGATTCAAATGCAAATGCTCCACCTGTTTGTTCAGCCCCCATAAGTTCCACCATATATACATTATAAATCAGCTATATGAATGTACTATATGTCAAACAGGCTTATCGTAATGCAAAATGTCAGTGACGAGTTACAGCAAGAGTAGCTCTGTTTGTCAAACATGCCTAATTGTGTGCTTACCTTTTGTTTTTCCTTCTTGTGTGTTTTCCCGGCTGTGTGATTCAGAGGAGGAGGCTGCTGAAGGTAGGACACTTTTCTGAGAGAAGCTGTGGGTGATCAGTTGCAATAGGACACTAACCAGAGCGACAGGTGGAGAGGGGAACTCTCACAATCAGGGCGCTGTGGTTAAAATAACACAGCCGTGATTCAGTGGTGAAGGAAGTATTGAGATCCTTTAAAGTAGGAGTAGCCCACTAACGCCACGCTGTTAAATGCATTTAAAAACTTACTTGTGTGGAAGTATGTAGATACAATCACAAAATGCTATTAGTAGTATTAAAAGTTAAAAAAAAAAATGTTGAGTAGAAAAAAAGCAGCTGTGACTAAAATCGTATGACAGTTTAATTAAATGACAACACCGTCTGTTTCACTGACATTCATGAATGATTACATCAGAGTCATTCATGGTTATATTTCTTTCTTTCTTTCTTTCTTTCTTTCTTTCTTTCTGACTGTTGCTGGCTGCTTTGCAGGCTGACTGGCTTCACTAAACAGCTTTGTGCTTTTGCTCAGCAGGGGAGCAGGGGGTAGAGGAGGAGGTGGAGGAGGAGGAGCAGGAGGAGGCAGAGGAAGGTACTGCTTGTGCTTTGAGCTTAAAGCTTCCTTTTTTCTTTTCTTTTTTTTTTTTTTTTACGAAACTCATTAGATGGTAAACACCAGGCTGCTTTTATGTTAACATTAGTCGGTATGTCAGTTAGAATTATAATAGAAATACAATATTTATTAATGTATTATTATTAGATTTCAAAAGTAAGACATTTATGACATTTTGTTGTTTAATTTAATATGAATTGCCAGTATGTATTTCTCATTTTATAAATACAAACAAATCATAAGAAATTAATTTTGTAAAGAAAATAAATGTCTTTGTACTTTTATGTATGTATTTAATAATTTTATATATCACTTTGTTCATCTAGGTCATTTTGTTTTAAAAATTTGGCCTCATCACATGGTCTGATAGATGGTCTCATGTCAGAGTTGAGAAATGATCTCTCCCGTCTAAAATACACACACACACACACACACTCCACTCCACCACTTGATGAGTGCTGTCAGCTTTAAATACCAGAGGAGGGTAGCTCATTCTGCACACTTGTTATCTCTGCAAGTTTCCATGGTCTTTGAACAAACTCAGTCTATTATACTTCAACACAGCAAGCAAACAGACGTGGACAGATCTCCATAGAGAAGGAATATTCAGGGTGGGAAACAATGAATACAGTTGAGTACTGCAGATACAATTTAAACTTTTCGATTCCATAATAATAGTCAGCTGCTGTTACAGTCCACTAGATGGTGCTGAAATAAGATGTTTTATTGTATTCTATTAAGAGTTAACAGAAGTTTATTGTCAAGCTCCCCTGCTTCTAGAGGAGATGTATAACTTTTTTGTACATTGCTCTTAAAATCTGTACAAACACACACATTTGCATTAAGAAAGGTGAGACTACGTAGACTTAAAGTTAAGTTTGTCAGCTGTTTGTAGCATTTATGACAGGTTTTTATGACAGTACTGGTCAATAAAGTGAGACGACTGACAATGTTTTCCTTTGGGACTTAATATAGACATGACAAAAAACACAATTATGTTTAACAGTGAGTCAAATATGGTCAAATATATCATATTGTATTGTGGGACCTCTGGTGATTCCCACTGCTGGCAAATAAGCTTCCAAAATAGCAGGAATTAGGAAAAAAGAGAGAGAGAGAGAGAAAAAAAAGACTAGGTCAAGCAGCTGTTTACACATCACATTTCTTTCCTGCACACACTTGTGAAAAATGAGAAGTCACTGACAAGACTGAGTGGTGGTTCTAATGAAGCGATGTGTCAAAATCACACCCTTTCAAGATCTGTAACCGATATGTCCCTGTTTGATCCACAACTCTCACTCTCTCTCTCTGCCAGAGGCTGTGCAGGAAGAGGACGAGCCTGCTGCAGAGGAGGAGGCCAGAGAAGAACAAGGTGAGGCCTTTTGAAGGGGAAAACAACGTCGCCGTTTTGAGCGCAGACGTGTCATCTTAGCTGTCACTGTCAGCTGCAGTAAGCCATAAGGGTGGCATGACAGCGTCGTGTTGACAAGAAAACAACAATGATTATTAATTCTGTCCGTAACCATCAGTCAGACACAGGCGGGAAAATGATGCATTATCTCAGTCACACTCCACTTTGGTATGTGACACTCTGCAGTGACTCGATAGGTTCAAATCTTCATGTTTTCCACCTGTCTGTCTCTGTTTCTTAGTCACAGCACACAGAGCTACTGGGTGAAATCCCTCCCAGCCCTCCCAGCCCTCAGGCGCTCACTTATTCGTCAGAATTGGTTATTTTCTTAATGTTCAGGCGTTTCTCTCTCTTGTTGCCAATGACATGAAATGACTGCAATATTAGTCAGGTTCAAAGTCAGCTTTCTGTCTAAACTGTGCTCTAAAATCAGCAAACGCCCTGCTGTGAGGCACCTGTCAGCTGTCATCTGATGTGTTACTCACCGGGCAGGAGAAAGGGACGTTTCACAATGTCAGTTCACTTTATCATCAACAGTTTCTATTCGGCATACCAGGGATGCTGTCAGTCCATCAGGAATATTCTGTGCAGACATGACGGCGCTGATGATCAATCCCACTGACTTTTTTATGATCCCCTGAAGTTTCCTCTCACATAATCTTTATTATTTTACATATTGAACTAATGATTTGGGCTTCTAAAGATTGTAAGAACGGGATAATTAAGATAGCATTTAATAATAAGATAACAATTAATGTGGTAGTTACACTGGAATTTATTTAATATAATTGATCAGGAAAGTTAAATATGCATTGTATAGACTATACACATTTATGTAGCCTTTCCTGTATGATATTTTATATATGTTTTATAATATGTTACATTTTTTTTCAATAGGTTGTTATATTATATGTATACATATATATTATATCAATATTATTTTATATACTTTTTACATTTTTTCTTGTTTATATTTAGGTAAAAGCAAACAAAGTTTTTTTTTTTAGAACTTTAATAATTGGGTAATTGTTTGAGATAATCATGATGGAAACGACATAAATAATCAAAATTAGGATTTTTCCTACAATCGAGCAGCCCTGCCCAACAGCAGGTCAAAGATGTTTCTAATCCAGTCAGACATCTTGAAATATCTGCGAGCAGGATCAGAACATGTTGAGCAGAGATGTATGGGAGATTCATTCTAGTGACTTTAACTTTGTATTTAGCATTTTTATCAGGTCAGAGGTTCTTCAGTACTTTGGTTTATGACCAAATTCCTGCACTGCTAGACTTTTCGCCTGCCACCTTTATGTTTTGAATGTTTGCTTGAGTGTCATTCAGGGGTCACAGGTGCCATACCTTCTTTGGAGAGTGGCTGCCTATTATCACAGCCTGTCTGACACAAAGCTATTCAGGATATGTGACACATGCGACACTTCACGCGTAACACATGCAACAAAACATGATAATTAAACTCCCAGCGCTCTATTTTCATCTTTCCTGTCTTTTCACATACTCCGACATATAATTGTGTCTGTCAGCGCTCATGAAACAAGTATTTACGACCATCTAATGCACACTCATTTAACACACACACTCATAAACTCGCACAAGCCTCTCAAGTGTCTTGTTTTGGTTTCAGATGGAGAAGAGGAAGCGGAGGAGGGAGAAGGTAACACTGCTTGTCAAAATCACATCAAAATGAATGTTGGCACATCGTGCTGCTTTGGATCTGTTTTTCTTGGATGTACTCAGCATCGACCCTGAGTTCTCCTCAGACGAACTCTCTGCTGAACTAAATTTCCCGGCAAACACACACACACACACACAGTCTCCATTGTCAAAACATGCTGGTATTTCCTGGTAGGATTATGAAATGTTTTGTGCGCTTCTGGAGAGATTGTGTGTGTGGTCTGGACTGTTTGATTGGTGTTTCCCCTTTCAATTTTTTTTTTTCAATTTTTTCTCTAAACAGAGGAGGAGGCCAAACCAAAATTCAAGTGAGTCACACTTGATGTTTCTGTTGTTCTTCAGCACTGTTATGGTAACAGAATACTTACACATCACCTTTGAATAAAAAAAAAAAAAAGTTTTGTTCAATCACCTTGTTGGCTTTAGTTCCAATATACTCAGGTTCTATACTGTACTTCACTTTATTTTAGAAGAAAATGTTGTACTTTTACTCCACTGCATGTAGCTGCCAGCTGTAGTAACATATACATAACTCATGAAAACAGATACCACCCAATCATTAATCTTCATATATCTGCATATTTCCTGTTTGTGACCCTGAAGCATTGGAGTTTCAAAACATAAAACTCAATATAAATATATGAATAAATATTCATAAACCAGGTTTATTTCCAGGTGGGTAAACTAAACAATACTGAACACTGAATGTTAAAAAAAAACAACCTTAAATTTCAATACAATAAGAGGAGATTTATCAGCGTGCTCCCTTATCGTTTTAATCTCCAGGCCATTCATGATGCCAAATCTCATCCCGCCTAAGATTCCAGATGGAGAGAAGGTGGACTTCGATGTGAGTGACGGACGAACACTGCATACTGTGCACATGTTTCTGCCTGATGCTGTAAAACCAATGAAACTGACTCATACAATAACATACAATACAATACAATACAGAATACAATAAGTATTAAATCCCTGTTTCTGCAGGATATACATCGTAAAAGGATGGAGAAGGACCTGATGGAGCTTCAGACTTTAATCGAGGTTCACTTTGAGAGCAGGAAGAAGGAAGAAGAGGAGCTCATTAATCTCAAGGAGAGGATTGTGAGAGCCAATCAAAAGTTACCATTCACACGCACGCGTATGATGACAAAGAATGGCAGGTGTTTAAAGATCACGGTCTGTTGTGCAGGACAAGCGGCGCTCTGAGCGGGCAGAGCAGCAAAGAATCCGCAGCGAAAGAGAGAAGGAGCGGCAGAAGCGTCTCGAGGTACAGACATGTTCCAGCTGCTGTGCTGCACTCTCTGAACCCTGGTTCCCAACAGGTCACCCCTGGTTCTATTTCTCTCTGGTTCCACATCTCTTTAGGAAGAGAGGGCTCGTAAGGAGGAGGAGGAGGCCAAGAAGAGAGCAGAGGACGACGCAAAGAAGAAGAAAACCCTCACCAGCCTCCACTTTGGAGGATACATGCAGAAGCTGGTGAGCAGCCGGAGAGTATGAAGTGGGAGGTTGATAAAGTGATGGGTCTAGAGCCGAGACGTGTTTTATTTCATATTCCAACAGACAGAGAAACGCAGTGGTAAGAGGCAGACTGAGAGAGAGAAGAAAAAGAAGATCCTGAGCGAAAGACGCAAATCTCTGGACATTGAGAACTTGAGCCAGGACAAACTCAAGTAAGTGGAGACACATTAGTGAAGACATTATTTCTGGTCTCACAGCAACACCCTCACTGTCCCGTTTTCCTGTATCCGTGTCTCACAGGGAGAAAGCCAAGGAGCTGTGGGAGTGGATGAACGAGCTGGAGGCAGAGAAGTTTGAACTGCAGTACCAGCTCAACACACAGAAATATGAGGTGTGTGCTAGTGGACATAAATGTTGTTGAGGTCAGGCACAGGATAAAATGAACTTCATCGCGTGACCTTTGCGTGTTTTCTGTGTTCCAGATTAATGTGCTGAGGAACCGCGTCAGTGACCATCAGAAAACGTAAGAACAAACTCTCACTTTTCTCACGCAGAAGCACCATGCTCATTTGTTCACAGACAGAAATTTTTCTGTCTACCTAATACACAAAGTAATGTAAAGGATTAAGATTAGACGATAAATAAGACTGAAACTGATGACAGGGACAGATTAATAAAAACAGGCTGAGAGATGTTAGAGTCTTGAACCTGAGTCATGCCTCATGACACTCCCTTAAGCTTCCTAATAGCATAGAAGACACAATACAACTCTTCCATTCTGGGCATTCCTCCCCTGACCAATTTAAAGAACATTTCTCAAAGTGCCTGTCTTGCCTCAGGTGTAAATAACACTAATGATGGTTGCATTCCATTGAGGAGAGTCAGTTCTAGTGAAGCCTGAGACACGGCAGGTGAAAGTCTGCTGAAAATGCATGTACAAATATACAAAAGAGGAATGATCTAATGCCAACTTTTGGTGAATTGAGGAGGAATCTACAGATGCAAACAGACATAGTGCAATTATAAACATATTGCATATTGTTTGACCAGTGCATATGTCAGTTGAAAAGCTTATGGTCCCTGCCTTCTCCAGCTTTCTTAAAACATGCTCCGTTACTTTATTTTTCAGTGCAGGGATAGTCGTCTCCGTGATGTATTTGCGACTTGGGACCTTATACTTAGGTACTGCGTGAGCCATAAAAAGCCGGAATCCCACGCTTTCAAC
>JAOWBC010001714.1:14210906-14225905 GCA_028566105.1 Hypoplectrus providencianus
GTTTTTTTGTTGCTGCTCTTTTTACATTTATTTACATTTACTTAATAATAATAATAATAATAATAATAATAATAATACATTTTATTTAAATAGCACCTTTCAGAGCTCTCAAGGTCGCTTAACAGATAAAAACAGATAAAAACAAAAAAAAAAACAATTACATACATACATACATTAAAATATATAAGTCCAGCACCTCTGTGGACTCAGCTCAGTTATTGCTGGAAATTAAGTCTTTTGTGCAGAATAACACATTTATAAAGTTACAGTTATATCCAGCAAAGGAAAATACAAAAGAAAAGAACACAAGTTGAAGTTTTCTGATGTTTTTCTTTTTAATTAAATTTTATAAAATAAAAACACATTTACATATGCCTATATAAGTTTATATAAGTGCCTAGAAGTGTCCAAAGTCATGGGGGAAAAAAGGTCTCCATATGTTATAGATAATAATTTATTTGCAATAGCACAACTTCTACTTCCAGCCTCTCTTCTCTGCTCTGTGTAAACAGATTTTCAGAGTTTGATGTTTTTAACAAGATGTAGTTAACCAAAACAGTTTACTTCTAGTGGTGTTTTAAATGAATAAGAATAAACAGATTTTGATAGAAAGATCAAAATTTTATGCTTCATTTTGGTCACTTTTTCTTACGGAAACTTTCGTAACCCATCATCCATTCAAGAAACGTTGAGGTGCTTAATTCCAACACTAATTCCTGTTTTTACATTTGGTTTTCATAATAACATGGGTGTTTATTTCCCAATCTTTCATAGATTCAGTGAGGAAAAAAGCATGCAGCACAGCTTTCACATTGGGAGAACAACATGCAGCCAATATAAATTAATTATCGTTACAGAATCTGTTATACTGAACTAACACAGAGGAACTCTAGTTTTGTTTGATTTTATGGGTACACACCAGAATCTATTCAGTCCTGGGTATTGTCTAAACTTAATATCAATGAGGTGATATAACACCTGTCACTCACGAACACACACACTAAAGACACTGATATGCATGAAGAAGTGAAAGCCTTCATGGCAGTGCTGCAGCTAAATCCCTCATCTCAGACACTGTGGTAGTCTGTGTAACTGAGGTGACAGCACCATCTAGCAGGCTGAATGAGAAGTGCAACTTCTGTGGCATTAAAACTTTGAGCGTATGATGTGTTGGTAGACAGACTGATGAGTCAGCAGAGTGATGGCATTTTGAGAGAACAGGCACCTGCCAATGCTGCACTAAGCCATTATTAATTTATTATTTGAACATTATATCAGTGATCCAACAGCAAGGAAGGCCATGGCACGAACACTGTCTATTTATTTATGCAAGTTTTGTTTTCTTGACATAATTGCAATAACAGAAGCTTATATCGTGGACATAAATATTTACCTTTAGCTGTCTGTATGTGAAGGAGGTAGGAGGTCCCAGCACAGTTTATTTCTAATAATTTATCAGTGAGGAGTTAATACCTTCCACATTTATTTCAGCATCTATTATGAGCATTTTCTTTCAGCGTTGATTCCTGTATTTTTTAAGTGTCATATTTACTATATACATTTCACCAAGGGTTAAAAATGTAAAAGCTATTTAAACATTGTAACCATTTTATCTACTCCCTTGCAGCTAGGTGGTGCTATAAATACTCTGAAGGCTGCATGATTCTGCAAACACCATCATTTTATTGGTACAGCGTAAAGGCACAGATTTAATTCACTGAACAGACTTTAGCAAAGGAGTGGCGAGGCACAGTAACAATTTTGGCTGAACACAGTGAATATTGTTATTTAAAACTGAACCAGTCGGCTTTTACCTAAATAATCGAGACAAATCACTGCCACCTTCCAAATGGTTACAGACAGCCCTGCCAGGAAAGGTTGTATTAGTGTCAAAATAACATTTACCATATATATAAAAAAAAAAAGCTGGTAGCAACATGTACCAGAAAACAAAAACATTACATAGCACAAAAGAAAAACAAGCAAGTGTAAGCTGGATAATTTGTTAGTGTTATCAGGCAAAAATCTACCCCAGTGCACTGTGGGTGACCTTAGTGTGGTCTGTACCATACATTATTCTGCATACATCACAAAGAGACAACCATAACACCCATCATTTCTGATGTTTAGAGTAACACTTCTAGCTGTGCTGGTAAAATACAAAAGAAAAAAAAGATAGTTCATCTTTACAAAAACGAGCCTTATTTACCTTGTTTTGGCTTATAAACAGTACCATTACAAGTGTAGTGTACATGTCCTATACATCAGTGCTCTTCAGGTTAAGGCTTTATGAACCAAAGCACATTCGTATCCAATCTCACGTGGAGGTAGAAATACTGCAGCAAGTCCACACAGTCACAATACAAACAGAATTGTGTGAATGAACAGTGAAAGATCATTTTTTTCATTCAAAATGCTGCTGATACCAAAATGTGAAGTGTATCTGAAACTAGTTGTTTTGCTTTTAAAAAAAAAAGTGAGAAACCTTTAACACCTTCTAAACATTTGACAAAAAGTTTTTCCCCTCCACATGATGTAATTTACCACTGGAAATCTTTAAAAAAAAAAAAAAGGCGAATACACCGAAGAGGATGGCTCTCTTTACACTATGACAATGTGTTTCAAATATAAATACGACTTCTACATCTTAACATGTAGTGCATTGCATTCTGGGAAGAGGCACACTTCTTTCTGACATGATCCTAAAAGTTTTGATTGAACTTGGAGATCGTAGTTCCACACCAAACAGTAAAACAAGAAACAAGGACACGCTCTTAAAGGCTTATTCAAACAGAGATACTACAAAGTGACATTTTAGTCATCGTGATATTTTGTGTTGATCAGCTTCATAAGGTGAGACATTTATGTGACTGATTTCAAACATTAGATAACACCACACCAATCACAGGTAACAGCTATATTTTGGTCAAAATTTATAAAAATTAATTTCACTTCAGTGTTCAATTCATGGGATTTTGTTCGGAAATGTGTGCATAGTTTGCAGCGATGTAAAGGTGTGACTGTTGGTCTGTTGAAACAAGTATGTGTGTAGAGTACAGGAGGGGGGGTTTCTGTGTGTTTGAGCTGGAAATAGTGTTTACGCTGATCGTATCAAAAGTCTGTGGAGAGTCTCTGCAAGCACGCAACGTGCTGCTAGTCGTTAACTAGTCGATAAACGTGGTACTGTGCTCCGTGTTCACTAGTGGACACTTCAAACACAAAGGCGATGCACAGCAGAGTCTCCTGGGTTTCTCTGTTGGACACCACCTGGCAAAACGAGGGGAAACATGTCGGGATTAAAAAATAAAAGATACAAACAAAAACAATGGAGTGCTATTTAAGTTCATGTTAAATAATGACGTAGGTATAACATAATGATAAACAAAATGTATTTTAATATTTTTCATTTAAATGATAAATATATTAAATCAGCATTCACACATCCTGCTCCACTATCTTAAAAAAAAAAAAAAATGCCGGATAGATGAAATAATTATATTTATTTATTTGGTATTGACTTCAGTAGCCTGCCATGAGAACACCCGTCTAGAGATACAGAAGTCATGAGGAGACACACACATACCTGTAGGATGGTGAAGTTCTCCAGTACACTGTTCATCATGTATTTCTCTGGCAGGTGTTTGAGTTTGTGGATGAAGTTGATCATATATTCACACATGGGTGAACGATGGATGCGGAACACATATTTTCCCCCTTCCATGTGTGCATACTCGGTCTGAATGGGAGGAATCCACACACACACGACAGAATTTAACACATGGTTGGATATGAAATCTTTCATACGCACTTAAAAAAAACCTTTATCTTCTCACCTCGACCTTCTCGACCACCTGTTTGCCAAAGGAGCAGACCTTTGTTGAGACACTTATGGTGATGTTCTCCGTTCCGCTGTACTGGCTGCTCACACCGTAGAACACACCAGAGCCCTCCTCAATGTCGCTGCTCAGGTCCGCCTGTGATTAACACAAAAACAGGGACAGAGTGAGTCAAAAACAGGGGAAGCCATTAGAAAGAAAGACAGAAAGAAAGACCCACCACTTATGCTGATATTCCTAAATTATTAAATAAATTAAGTGTTTGGAAGATTAAAGCAAGAAAATATTGTTTGAAGAGAAGGCTAAAAATCTAGTATAATAAACAAGCACAATATGTCCCTTTTAAAGGAATGTAATCAGTGGTTTTGTGTACTGACCCAGAACTTGACCAGGAAGAATGCGTTGTGCGGCCCTTTTTCATACAGCTCCTTCAGGCCTCCTTTCTTCTCAGAGAACTTGTCGTAAATCTGCCTCACATCTATGGACTCTAACACGGGGTCATTGTAGCCTGGGTTTGACGGGCCAATGAGCACAAAAAGGTGTTTATACTGTGGGGAGCAAAGAAGAAGTGATCAGTAAAATAGAAAAGGCTTGGTTGGGAAAAAATGGTTATATTGTTGAAATAGCTGGATGTCTGTACCGTCTCTCTCTCTCTCTGGACCTCCATAAAAGCTGAGTACTCCAGTAGCCGTAGTTTTGCTGAGGCAATGGTTCGGTCTTGCCAAACAGGAGCTGCTATAGGTGCGGGGCGTGGGGGGGGCAGGGGCTCATAGCCTGTGACACATTTAAACCAGGATAACACAATTAACCTACCAATAATCAATTCTAATGACTCTTATCAATGAGTTTGTGCTCACTCTTACTGATGGGTGCTGGGACAGGGGCGGGTAGTGTAGTGTATGGTGGCTGTGCAAAGGGCTTGATGCTGCAAAAAAGGACGAGAATGACTGTAAAAATGAGTACCAGATTAAGCCGTTTAAAACAAACAAAATCAACTAATCTGCCGCTGATACTTACTCCTGAGAATGTCCAGGCTGTCCTGGCATCGGGCCGGGCCAAAACTAAACAAAGGGAAAGAAGGGGAAAACGGGGCATATAGTATTACTCAGAAAGTGGAAAAGAACAGATGTGTGTCTGTGATGTGCATGTGTGTGTGTGTCTCACTCTGACTGGTGGAGGGAACGGAGTCTGGGGTTTCATTACAGCAGACACAATCTGAGCTGATGAGAGGTTGGCTACAGTTTGCAGGGCCTTGTCTTTGGATACCTGGTCCTGAATGAGAAAACAAAAGTAAAACACAATGAAAATGCTCCATCTTGAAAAATCCAGCAGGATTAGATTAACGTCAGCCAACCTTCACAGCCAGTTTAGACAGCAAGCCAGCCAATCATATTATACAGTACTTCAGTTTGATGCAGTAACTATGAGGGAAGACAGGACAGAGTGCAAAGCAGATACAGAGGGATGCCAAAGCAGGAGGCGCACCGAGCTAGCAAGCTAGGAGAGCTAACTGGAGCCATCACCAGTGCTTAATAACTAGAGCCAATAAAAACGAAGGGTAATGAGCAGGAGTTTTGAGCCCGGCAGTAAAACTGCGTTGTGGACAAGCAGTTATGTGATGCCAACCTCAAAGCACAAAGCCTGAAGCAAAAGATTGTAGTTGTATATCCAAAACTTACCAAGTTCATGGCCTATGGCAAAGGAGACACGTTATTGATTAACTTCAGTACATTCAATATAACAGCAGGTCACAGATTCACTGTTTGACAACGAGGATACACACCTTCCTCAGTATACAGAACTCTTTGAAAAAAGTACTCAACTAACCTACCTTATCAAACACAAAACTGAAATAAAAATCTTACATCAGCAGGTCTAGCTATATTATTAACCCAAAGTTGACATAACAAAAAATATACCTGCCTGTAAATCTAAACAAGTTCTCCAATGTGCAGCACATTCAATTCTTTTGGTGCAAAATTATGTCATAAAGAACCTTCAGTACAGCGCAAGGTAAAACCACAAAAAAGCTGCTTAAAAGAAAAACTTCAACCGCAAAATTGTTTTTGTTATCACCCCATGTTACTTTGAATTTATAAAGAACCTTTTTTTTGTCTTGAATGCCATCTAATAAGACTAAGAATGAAAAACTGAAAGATTGCTTAATAATATGAAGTAAATGGAAGAACGGTGTCGTGAGTGTGAGAGACAATTTGGTGTTCTAAATGGAAAGATTGTTGTTTTTTTTTAACCAAAAATGCATGTCTTTAGGTACTACTCAGCATACAAAGGAATAAATTAAAGTTGGATTCTAGCAAATTATAGTGAGCGAGTGCATAAAAATATGGTTTGATATAGTTTTGCTGTTGCTGTTGTCATGGCCCAAATTAACCTCAGTTCATCAAGAATTTTCTCCAGTTTTCAGATTCTACGTTCATGTAGGCGTGCAGAAAAACCTTTCTTCAAGCATTCAAGGTACCACATGGTCAATAATATTAAGAAAAAAATGTTCACTTTGCAGAGGAAATATTTCTTTGAACCCAAAAGATATAAAAGGACTGAGGGGAATGTTTTAGAGTGAGAACGTGGAGATCAGAAATGACATAAAAGAGAAAACTGAAATTCATCATACATATGTGCACATGGATGAGGAGCACATTTAAAAAAAGACTCCCTGCATGTCTGCGTGTATGGAAGCATTATATTACTACAGCCATGCACATGCTTGGGTCAACTGAGCCGGCGACTGATTCTAACATAACTGACTGTCCACAGGCACGAGCCCCTCAAGCCCCTCGAAGTACACAGATCATTACTGCCATGCATTACAAAGAATACTTCTTTCCCAGATATTATGACACACTAATATTTAAAAAACATCTGGCTTTTTCTCTGAGTCAACATCAAATACAGTCAGAAAGAAACTGTAACAAGTCTGCAAATCCTGAGCCAGCCATGCCACGCCTCCACAGCCATTAAATTACAATTTTTCATGGTCATAATGATGGTTTTACAAATCATGCACCTATTAATATAAAATAAATCTATACTTTACTATCAATATTTTCCAGCTGTCCTGCCATTAATGCCTTACAGAAATCCTGGCATCAGTCCAACATTAAATGGATGTCATGCTTCATCATTTAAATTGCGCCACAGCTTGTTCGAACACTAAGACCCCAGTAGAGGAGCTAACATCAGCCATAAGCTCTGACAAACACATCCTTGGTGATTTAATGTTAGGTTGGATTTGGGCCGCATGCAGAGCCAAGCAGCTAGCATGATTATGTCAGTGAGCATGTGTACCTTGAGCTTAGACTGAATCTCACGAGACTTTCTCTTGGCCAAGACTTGCAGGTGACTAGAGACCTGACGAAAGACAGGATGAAGGACAGAGGATGGGAGGAAAAAGGAAAAGAAGAGGGGACGTGACTACAGAGGGAAGGGAGCGTCGATTCAGTTAGCACCCACCTTGATGCTCGTCTGGTATTCTCGTACCCTCTTACGTGCCAGAACCTGAATGTGACTAGACACCTATGAAGCCAGGGTGACCCCGAATGAAAAAACACATCAACAGTGTGATTTTGCAGGTTTAAATAGCCATGGTCCAGTAACAAAAGCTTTAATAAGGTGAGTGGTTAAATTACAACAGAAATTAGAAACAGACATCTGTTGATATTCAAGATACATTCATCAAATCCTACGACATAAAAATACACGTAAACCCTGTTCTCCTCAGGAACATTTGTGCATACCTGTTTGCGTGTGCGTGTCTTGCCTGTTCGTAGCTTGATATAGCGAGCTATCAGCTCATTTCGACCTAAAAATGAGAAAACAGATACATTCAGAACTTTTTATACTATAGTATAACAAACCACAAGCACAAGATTTGAAGCTGAATATTAAGGAAATGTTTCTGTTGTTTATAAGCATTATGTTCATTTAATAGCTACTCTAGTTAGTCTGAAATCAATCTAAAAGTCTTGAGGCGTGAAGAAACCTATTGGTTTAATTTTTATTCTCTCTTACTTAATCTTTTCTTCATCTTCTGTTTTCTTTCTGGCCTAATATCTTTTTCTTCTAGTCTCCTGCAACACACTACAGTGCCATCTTCTGACCAAAGTGTACAGCTTAGTTTATTCCCTCACAGCCAGTTGACAGAAACGTCCCTATTTCACATTTTCTTTTTTGCTCTTACAGCACTTTAGTTTGCTACAATGCAGCAAAACCACAAAACATGTATCTTCTTAACCACAATATGAACACATACACTCATGTAATTTAGCCTAGGAGGCATATCACCATTGATGACTTTAATTAATCAAATGCAGGGCTATAAATACCTATCAATCTGGATCCATTTAATGATCAGTGATCAAATATTATTGTACCATATAATCATCTTTAAGATAGGCCTTTATTTTGAAGTTTATATGGCACATCAGTGTCATTATTTCCACCCAAGTGCTCCTCCTTCGTAAACATCAGAACAGTGCTTGAAGCCTGTTGGCTGACAGACAATGAAAAAGCAGCCAGGAAAAAGATTTAATAGACTGACAAGAATAATATTATCAAGTCAAATTTTAGTTCCTTTTTGTGGCTTTATATAAATTATATCTATTGCTGATTGCAGATTCCTAAATTGAATCAAAATTCTACGTGGAAGATCTTTATATCAGCAAATATCTTATCATTGTCTCACTAGTCAAGTGAATTGTGCCATATTGAAATGAAAATAGAGATAGAAATGAAAAACTTTTGTCTTATGCGATTGCACTTTCAGTGTGAGAAGCTGGTTACATCCGCCCAACTGGACTGTCAAGCTTTGAATTTCTGTGGTATATTCTCCTTAAGTACTGCATTTGCTAATTTGGCATCAGATTTAGATTTGCTCAATGCTAAACCTTCGCAGCAGATGGAAATATGGTGGGAATGGAGGGACAAAGAAAGGAGAGGTCATCATGTAGTTAACAGACTTCCCAAATGTGGTTGCTGCAGACTGCATGGTCAGCTCTTTATGTCTCTGCCTCCCCCAGCTCCAACCCAAACGCCCAAAAGTGGTGAGCAACTCGCTGTTCACCCTGCTGCAGATGTCAGAATTAGAAAGAGGCCAAAGATAAAGGTGACCAAATGAAGCCTCGCAGACTAATCCCGCAGCTTAAATCATTTAATCACTTAAACACGAACATCATCGACATCACCGTCTTTCTTGCTGGGAAGTGGTGAGATGCTGCAGAGACTTAGCTCACATCAGGCTGAGTCACATCAGCTCTGCGGAGTTACCAGAACACAGAATTCCCCAAAATCAACAGAAGGGTCTGACTCAGGCCCAGCAGTCTGCTCCTATTCCCAAAACAGGACACATGCACTTTCCTGCAGCCTACCACTGCTCCACATAAGGTTTAAGTCTTTATCTTGGAAGTCAACTCATGGCCTTTTTGTTCTGGGTGAATAACATCTCAACAGAATCAGTAAGGAAACACTAATGGACTGTAAGATTACGATAAATTCATTTACAACTAAGTAACATTGTTAATAAATAAATAAATAAAACAAACAAACAAAACACTCAAGCTCATGTAAATGTATCTCTGTTTCTCCTTTCATCCTCCACATGAATCAAGCACTTTCCATACCCCTGTTTCCTAGCTGACATAAATCCAAACTCAAGAAT
The DNA here is from genome assembly GCA_028566105.1 of Hypoplectrus providencianus. Taxonomy (NCBI): domain Eukaryota; kingdom Metazoa; phylum Chordata; class Actinopteri; order Perciformes; family Serranidae; genus Hypoplectrus; species Hypoplectrus providencianus. The sequence goes on from JAOWBC010001714.1 coordinate 14,220,417, forward strand.
ATATTTGGTCATTATTTCAATGGGCTAGCAAAATAAAAGGCAGCTGGAAAATTCTGCTAAAATGACAAGATCAGCAAGTTGCAAAAATCAAGCATATTTCTCTTTGGACCCTTGCAGTCTGGCCCTCTCACTGCGGGGCATGATGAAGCACTGCAAAATATGCATTTGAAAGTCTGCATGAAATTTCTTCTTTGTTTGACAAGACTCGGATACCCCTATTTGTAAATAAGCACCAGCCAGAAGAAAGCCATCCACAACCGAAACAGATTTAATATACTTTGTCCACCGGGCCTGAATTTTCGACTACTGGAAGTAAAATTTGGACTTGAGCGAACTTTTACTCCCACCGCAAAGTAAAGTCACACAAGACCATTAGTCATTGATGAATATTTTTTGTATTAAAGCAATATCAATATTACTCAGTAAATGTAACTATATTTTTCCCATAGAAATAATAATACAGCAAATGTTACTACAAGCAGTAGTAAGGTACCCCCCCCCCCCCCAAAAGTGTAAGAGAGTGTAATTCCCGGGAATACGTGCTTGACACCATAACCCAGGGTGACATCATAGCAGTTACATTTGACCAAGAGCACCTGGGACTGGAGCTCTAATGCGACTGGCCTAGTTCAGTGGAGGAGATACATACTAAAATATATTAAAGGAAAAACTCATACTTTAATACATGACGTATTGGTCTGGGATTCTGTATGTTATAACATTCGTACATAAATTTGTTTTAATCTAAATTTAAGAGCTGCAATCCAATTTTTCGGCTGCTCCAGCTGAGTGAAATGAGTGTTAAATGTTTATAACTGCTATTGCGTGATATTCCTATTTGAGCAACTTTCAGACATGAACAGCAATCCAGATGATCAGCCAGCTCACTGACACCTGCCAATTTAGGACAGGTAGTCACATTTCTGTAACACTGCTCAGGTGTGATCAGAAGCAGTCACATGCAGGATTAAAAAGTACATTTAAAGTTAGCAGTTATTCAAAGACAATTGCTCTGCTTGTAACCCACTAGAAGATTTTATGGTGAAATTTGACCACAGTGTGTGATATAGGTGCTGAAGGGTTACTTATCAAACCATAATGAAGCAAATTAAGAAGTTTCCCTTTTTAACCCATTTTTGGCTTTATTCTATTCTTATTATTATCACCTGCGAAAATTAACAGGATTTCAACTGATTTCACCAACAACAGCAAAGTATGCAAAAAATTAATAGCCAAAAAGTGATCAAGGTTTCTCACTGTACTGTTTTGAGAGGCAGTCAAATGCATGGGGCTGGTTTGACGATGAGAGCGCAGTGGGTTAATGTGAGTGTGGGGATTATGTTCAGTGTCAGTATAGCTTTCCAATGTGTGACTGTGTGTACCACTGGGACTATTCGTGTTTATTCAGAGGGAAGTGGGGGTGGTCAACACAGTGAGCCCACACTTCCACAAAAGGAGAAAATGCGGCAACGTTGAAACAAACTTTCCCTTTCTGTCGCATGGGATCACACACATCTCATTTCCCTCACAAAACACACTCACACATTCACATATGTATGACATTGGCTGCTGTAGGAGGGAATAAAATTGCAAAAGTCAAAAACTATATAAAAACTCACTAAAACGTCCTTACTATAGTAACTATTATGCCAACCAACAGTCAAGACAAAAAATTATACTAGGAGCATTACAGCTTCCAGAACACAAATACAACACTGAAGTTAACCCAAACACAACCTGAAATTTCAACCTGCTCAAACTTTCAACCCTGTCAGTATTGGATGGCCTTTGACCATAAAAAACAAACAGCATTTCCACAAAATACCTGCAGGCAGATCACCTGGGCACAAAGTGAGAGGTATTCACAACGAAAAATTAATCAACATGCAGGACTCAAGGTGTTAACAGTCGAATATGACAGGACGTTGCAGGGTTCCTTGGAAAACTTGTATCTGACAGAGTGTACGCAGTTCACACCTAATAAGATAATCATGTTTGCAGCTTTAAGACAGTGAATTGATTACACATTAACCTTTTTCAAGTTCAAACAAGTAGGATAGATTTTTAAAAAATGTCTTAACCAATTTTTTTTAGAAGAGAGAGAAAAGGGAATATACATGTTGTCCATAAAGTCTCTTTACATAAAAAAAAAACATTACAAAGGCAAATGATAAGATATCTTAATTTGATTTGTTGTCTGTCAGTGGTTTTCAAAGTTTTTAATCGCATTGTGATTTCCAGGTACCCTGTTGATGAACTAGGTAGTAAATTAACCCATATAAAAATGGCTACACCTCAAGTAAAGGCACAGTGTGCATCATGGTTCATTGAAACAGAATGGGCTCCTTCTTTCTGTGGGGTTCTGTTAAAGATATGGTGTATGGAACAAAGATATGGGACATCACTGATCTAAAGCTAAAGATCACTAATGCCACTGAACCATTGATGAGGCTCTGCTACAGCCAACATGGCAACAAATCCAGTACTGTCTAATCATTATATTATGACAGAAATTTCTTGATCCTCACCATACATCTTCCCCTCGTCTGAGAGTATGATCTTCCTCCTGCCACAGGGAGGGTATATCGCCAGAGCCTCATGAAAGCTCTGCTCAATATCAGGACTCCACACTCCTTCGGGATCACCGTCCAATCCACGGTCTGATCCATCTCCCGCTCCTTCTCCATTGCCACCCTCCTCCTCCTGCGCCCCGTCAGGGCTGCCACGGCAACTCCACTCCGACGCAATGATGACGGCTCCTGGCCACAACACGCCTGGAAAAACAGGACAAGATTTTAAAGACTATACTTTGAATAAATACCACATTAAACAATGGCTACTTGATTTCTCACACACAGACTGACAAAAGCAGCTTTCTCCCTTAGCAGAAGTAGAGGACAACTGTTGCTTCCAGATTTTAGGCATAATTACTTGCTACACTCTTTTTAAAACAAGAGCCATGTAAAGGTTCAATATGATGGACTGTTATTTGGTTCCAATTTAACCCTGTCTGGCAGCTTAACTTTGTTTAATGTAACAATATCTTGGTTATTCATCTCTGTACTTGTCCTAAATTCAGATTTTCTTCCACATTAAAAAAGCATTACACCAAAAGTACCTACCAATGTGAAAGCAGAGAGCAATATTTATTTTGATAGCTGATGAATTTAGACAAAAAGTCATCGCAATCAGAAAAGTTTCAACGAAATAAATGCAGCAGTTTCCTGAATGTTTTGAAAATGCAGTGTGGCTTTAAATAATCTATTTAATCAACATATACACACTTTGCAGTGTAAAGGCTGCTTACGAGTAATAATATACAAAATAAAGTTTTGTGGTTACAGAAATATTCCTTGTCTTCAAACCAACAAAGAGTGGTAAATCACCTGCACACACTGCTCCAAACAAACAAAACCTATTCAAATAACCAGCATAAAAGAATCACATTGAGTTGTGCTGAAACCAAAATTTTTCACTGGACAGATAAATCTAAAGTTATAAAGTACAGCCTGATCCATAAATTAAAACACAAAATAAAAGCGAAGAATAACAGCATGCAGTCTCAGAAATTAAGGCTGGGTTCAGACCACTTGTGACAAGGCAGCAAAGTCATTTTTATTACAAGTCAGAAACCTGAAGCTCCAAACTACAAAAACGCTTGTTGCTGCGTGATGCTCTACAAATCAAAGTCGAACTGGCTCTACTTTAAAAAAATAACTATATGTGCATTATGCTGAAGAGGGCTGTAATTTGTTACAATATTAGCTTTGCTGATCAATTAAAAACATGTTGTCTTGCCAACAAACTTTTGACATACAAGAGAATAAAACTGAAATTTGTACATGCTCGCAAAAAGTAAAATAAAACCTGTTTTATGAATGACGCCAAGTGACAGGAAGGTCAGTGTGGTTGTGCATTTTGTCTCACACACTGTGATGGATGGACGGGACCGGGATTAACTTTGTGGCTGCCGAGAATGCCGACAGATTTCTTGGACTTCAAATGTCTCCACACCTCCCAATGTGCGAGATCAGATTCATCTGAGGTTGTTTACAGCCTCCATGGGCGCAGGGTGTATTAATAGCCCCGGCATTCGGGGTTAAAGACTCGACAAGCAAAATGGCAAAACATTAAGAGCTTGTAAATTTACAAAGACACTAGCCAAGGTTAATGAAGACACTCCCAGCTGGTCAGGCTATTACGGTTACATCAGTTAGTGAGGGTTAGACCAGATAGTGATTTTCCTTTAGATAACTCTCCTTGAAAAACTACTTTAAAGACAGTACTTAGGGCATATGAACTTCCCAGAAGCTTGCAACTTTAGGCCGCATGAGGAAATTACACATTCTTTTGTTATTGTTGAGGATGCTCCAAGTCTTTTCAAACACAGGCACCCATATGCAACATGAATGCTGCCTGGTGTGTAATGTTTTCCAGAGTGTGGCTAACATGGTCCCTGCTACAGAAGAACCACAGAGGATCAGTGTGGTTGCAATAGCTTCCCCTGCTGTGGTGGGCTTATTGGACACACTCTGCAAAGGGCCTTCCCAGTTTCAATCACTGCTGACGGGACTGTGCTGTTGCCATAACGATCAGACAGGCCCTGGTGAGATGGTTAGGAAAGAGCAATGCCTCAAAGAACATTGTGAGATTCACGGGGACTTGAAAGTTTTACTATGAGAGAAGTCAGAACGCATCGACCCTAATTTTCTGAATGAGTTCCTCAAGACGCCCTGGGTCTTTCATCAGCAAAAATAAACATATACTTGTTGTTTCATCACCCTGACATTTGAGTACTATACTAAGTCTACAAGTACTAACACATCAAGTCCTAATTTTAGTGACTTTAGAGGTTTTTATTATTTTTCATGTTAAACTAAAGCTCGCAGCTAAATTAAGAGGAGTACATAGTACAATATTAGCTGCTAAAATGTAGTGAAGTCGAAGTATGGAGTTACATATTAACACCCTCTTAATATAATGGTCCAAGTCACTTTTTTCCTCATGTTTTTAAGTAGTCATGAAAAAAAATAAAAATTGAATATATGTATTGTTGGCGACATATTTTCATGATAACCTTGTGGCATATTGTAAATAAAGTGATCTTCTTGGCTCTGTGCCCATGACAGGAAACCTTTGGCCAATTGCAGGACATTTCAGAGGGGAAAAAACTTTTCTATTGGCTCTTTAACAAATGCAGATGCACTTCAGCTCAGATGGTGAAAAAAATGAAAATCCTGTGGAAAAACTTGTTATTCCAGCATTTGTGAAATCTGCCTACACTGCAAAGTAACCCCAAACAAGGGAGAAAGACTTACATATAAAAAAGGGTCACTACTAGGCCAATAAAAGTAATAAAAAGGGGGTGCCTCTTCCAGAAAACTTCCAAATATATTTTTATATTAATATTTATTTTTAGACAACCTGAGACAGAAATTAACTACTAAAAGCTCACATCCTCTTACTCAAGTGAATGTCAGCATAAATTA
>JAOWBC010001714.1:14233799-14249620 GCA_028566105.1 Hypoplectrus providencianus
AATTTAATTCCTCCAGAATTTGAAACAAATTAAATTCAAATCTATTTTTTTAATTCAGTCAATCAATTACAAAATGCAACAATACCTTTATGGCTGCATTTATGTATTCTTGTATATTATGTTATATATGATAGTTATTGAATCTCTAAAAATGCATTTTCATATAGGCTAACATAATTTACAATTTTAATCACATTTACAGTCGTTTTAAGCCATAAGCAAAAATCTAAAATATATCTATAACAATTGTGCCTACTGTCATAACAAAAAGTTCTACATTTGAAGTAGTGAAATTAACCTGAATTAAATATGGACTGAAAAAAAAAGTTATTACTTTTATTAGGCGGGGATTATAAGTAAATTGAAAATATAGAAAAATAATTATAAAATAATCTAAAGCAATTTTTTTAAATGATAAACTACCTTTAACATCACAGTAATAAACCCCTGTGCAGCAGATTGGAGTGAGTAAATCAGTAACAGTGTTCATGTGTGTGTGCGTGTACTTATGTAATGAAACAGAGGGCCCACTTAGCTTTATCTTTGAAAATAATGTAAATATTTGGCGTTTGAAATGTTCTTGTGTGGATGTGTAAATCTGCCTCGCACATGGGCAACCGAGCCGCTTGTGTACATGATACCAGGCGAGATAACAAAGTGAGTGTGTCCCTGTGTGAACTGGGTGTGAGCACCAAAACACACTGTTATCAGACTCAGCTGTCACACTCCGTTAAAGGCATACTAACATCAAAACTGTGGCGCGGCCATTTGAATCTCTGCATGATGTCTCCGGCCCTGATTAACTTGTATTTTTACACGACTGCTTCAATGTAGCTCATTATAAATGCTGAAGGAAAGCCAAAAACCTCTCTCTTCCTGTTACAGAAACGGTGGCTGTGCATTCAGGGTACATCTGCTGCTGCAACTGTACATTACAGTCTAGCTGTGACTATATTTGTCCTCCCCTCCTTCTCTCTCTTGCAAGGGGACAGGAGAGTCAAGAGTTGGACGGTTGCCAAAAGAGGCCGACCCGCCATGCAGCTGAAACTTTTACAAGCCAAGCAGGAAGAGACACAGGGAGCGATCGCAGAAGAAAAGAGGAAAAGAAAAAGTGAGCGAGACATCTGAGCTCTTTTCTCTCCTTCTCCCTGTCTCTCTCCTCTCTGTGTCTGTCTGTCTCTCTCCCTCTTTTTCTCTTATTCCTTGTTAAAGCCATACTGTATTTGCCCGTCTTTATTGGCAGGGGGTAAGTGTAGGGCTGGAGGACAGGACGGGAGGGGAGGAGACAGGGGGACTTTGGGTTCAGAGAGTTCAGCTGAGGAGAGAAATAAATGCATAAACAACAAAGGAGACGTGACGTCAGGTTGAGGGGCTGTCCAACCTGCTGGCTGAATCTGAGCCTCCATGGAAGAACCGGATTGTTCGCACCACATGTGTGTGTGTGTGTGTGCCTGTGTACAGTATGAATGTGTGTGTGTGTGTGTGTGTGTGTGTCCATTGTCCTATCTTTGAGAAAAGACCCATGTGGAGTTTAAGCAGAGAAGCTGGACTATTGTGGTCTGTTTTGTCTCCGCGGTGAGTGTTTGAGGACTGGGAGAACCCTCCAAAACTGTGTATGTGTGTGTGTGTGTGTGTGTGTGTTTGGTCAGTTTGAGGACTCAATAACTCAGGTATTACAGCAGCTGCAGTGAGGAATTAACTGTTTGATGTACAACAGAAAAAAAAGAATGTTTTTTTTTTCCATCCAGCTGGTTGAAGTAAATTTAAAACAGGACGAACTGTTTGCAGCTTAAAAAGTATTTCTGTTTTTTTTTTTTTTTTTGGAGTTGCACTCTGCTTTTTGAAAATGACATCAGCTCAGCAGAGAGCTCCGATTGGTTGGCTCCGCTTGGGATACCCGCTCAAACGCCAGTGATTGGCTTGTGAGCGGGCTATAGAGAAGGTCGGCCATTTATGAACAGATGGATTTATGTTTTCTCTCCTAATGATTGGGGTCATCTAGAGGCGACAGCTCGCTGATCCAAGATCTGCATTGGTGTTCAACTGTCTTGCTGGTGTGAGAACGCAAAGGGAGACCTGGGAAAGATGCCAACGGCTGGAAAGAGGAGAAAAAAAAGTGACATTCTCTGAAATATCCACCCTCCTCGCTCATTGATTCATTAAGCTGAACTCCCTCAAACCCCTCCCACCGAGGAGGGCAGATATTATCCCCGATGGAGGGAGAGGACGAATTTGCAGGAGGATGGAGGGGGACGCGGAGTAAAGCAGGCAGAATTAAGATGTCGAAAAAAGGGCAGACTCCTCTTTGAGGCAAGAGAACTTGACCGCAAATGACACGAGTTTAGAGTGTGAATTTCGGGCCAGTTTGATCGCTACTGATTCCAAAAACATGGTGACATGGAACAATATGGCAGAAGTGCTTGTCTCTCTTGCCGTCTGTCTGTCGCTGCAGGACAGAATAAGTACAGTACAAGGTGAGAGGCGTGTTTTGGATGTTGGATTACTAACATACAAATTCTCAGAGTGCAGCCAGCTGCTGTCCCGCTGTTTTGTGTCACCGCGTCTGCTCACGACAGTTTCTTCTCTTTCTTTTTGTTGTCTGTCTGTGTCTCACTCTCTTTCTTAACTCTTTTTCTCTGACTCCTCCTCTTTCTGTTCCTCCTCTCTCTCTTGCTACAGCATGTCCCTCCCTTCCTCTTTCTGTCTCTAAACCCCCCCTCCACCTCCTCCCCTCCTTTTTCTCCCCTTCCCTCTTGGCAGCAGTGCCAAAGTGGGCAGGCGGACCGAGGCAAACACAGCACAGGGCAGAGCAGAGGGCGATCCAAAGGCTGGCGAATTGATTATGTGTATGTTTGTGTTTAGAAGTGTCCTCCGTCTGTGTGTTTGTCTCCGTTTTGGTCATACGCAACTGCAAGTAACCGGAGTCTATTGTGAGTCTGTTTCTGTTGTGCTCAGTGTGGTTGATACTGTGGCTTGTGTGTGTTTTCTGTGTATGTATTTTAGGGCTGTGTAAGAGCAGACGTCCCTCTGTCACCCTGTGTACGGACAGACGCACTCACGCCAGTAGGAGGGGATTGTGGGAAGGGGGTGTAGCTCTCAGAGGGTGTGCTCTACTCCTCTCTTTTCCCTTCTTCCCGCCATCACGGCCCTCTTCTCCTCCAGTCCTCCGGCCCAGCCCGCCGCTCACGTACAGGCTCCAGGTATTTTTCTTTTTTATCCTGCGACACCTCTTCCCATCTTTTTCACAGCCCTATAATCTTTCTCCTCCGGTTCCTCTCACCCTCTACTCTGTCCTTCATCATGATCTTCCTCCTGTAAATGTGTCTATCGTCGTCAGTTGCCACGCTGCACTCCGCTCGCCGCCATTTTGGCTCAATGGATATAGCAGGAGAAACTTTTCTAGAGCTCAGAGGGACTCCTCGACTCCCTGCTGACCATTGTCTTTTTCCTGCTTCCATTATCTCGTCTTTCTCTGTCCCTGTCCCCCACTTCCTCTCGCCCCCCTCTGCTCTAGGACAGCAGGCTCTGACAGGGTGCTAAAAAGTCTTTCTGTGGCCTTTGGTACTGAACAGGTGTCTCTTTGTAGACTGGCAGGAGGACGGAAAGGCCTCCTTGGTAACTTTCTGACCTCAGAGGGTCGGCCGAGCCAGAGAGCTGCTGTTGTTGTTGTGTCCAGGTCAGGACAACTTTAGCTGCCAGCCAGTGTTGAATAGCTGCACCCGCAGAAGGAAAAGGGACCCACTTGGCAGGTCTCTTATCATCTAGAGCCGTTATGGTAGCAAGTAAGAGTGTAATATTGACTTTATTTCCCTTCACACACTGTTTGCAGTTTCTGCCAGTGTTAAAATTCGGATATGTGGCAGGTGGTTTCACAGGAACGTGCCTGTTTGTATGTGAGCTTTAATCTCGCTGCAATCTAGAGGTGTGGCGGTTTGTTGAAAGGTGGCAACTGTAACATTTGCTTTGAAACACTGCGTCGCGGGCGACTGCATATGATACTGTGCATTTCAGAGGAAACAGAGTTGGGTTATACGAACAGACGACACTGTAAGGAAATGAATATTGTCGATGTTTTCTGTCGGTCTGTCAGGTAAAGTTGTTTATTTGTTCTGTTTTAAAAGAAAAACAAAAAGGTTAACAGCAGAATTTGCCTGGCGAATGAGTATCTTGTGTCGAGTTATTCATATTCATATATTACAATGCGTATTTTGACTACAGCCTCATACTGGAGGCTGGAATGCCATAGAACAAAAGCGCATTATCAATGTTTCACTCTCTTAATCATATAAAACAGGAAATGTTAATAGATCAACACCGATTTGATCTTTCGACGTCAATGCGGATCGAATCCTGTGAAAAATCTGCATGTTGTACGTACAATTTCGACTCTTAACTGGGCTGTTTATTGTTAGTACTGTATCTTGATCTAAATATGGGTTGGTGTTAAGATGGCGCCTTTGTGCCACGTGTTTATGAAGCATTGGGCAGACCCTTTCAACATGCCCCTCACAAATTGTGGGTATCCTTCTCCTGATTCCCCTACATCAGCTTCTGTCATGAAAAAAAAATCGATCGCCGTTTGTGTCAAGCAGCAAATTAATTCATGAAATCCAAGCAAAAGAAACTCTCTTTGAGTTTATCGGCATGTGACAGGGACGAGAGAAAAATGTTAAGAAAGAAGAAGCAGTAGAAAAAGAGAGAGAGAGAGAGAGAGAGAGAGAGAGAGAACAAGGGTTACAGAGACAGAGAGGTAGGAGTGGGAGAGCTCTTTCCCCGCCCCTCTCTTATCCTCAGATGAACTTATCGTGTTGCCTCATAATGTTTCTGAGTTTTTCTCCTAGAGGCAGTCAAGCTAACTTCCTGCATTCAGCCTCAACATAGCTGATTGGTTGATATCTTGGCTGACCAGCCACAGTTTGCAGCGAGGCAACAGGAAGTTTCTCTTTTCATGCAGGAAGCTGCAGCTGCTTCGTCCTGACATACACTCCTTTGCTCTCTTGCACGTATAATCTTTGTATACACGAATATGCATGCGCACCGTGCACTGTGTGTGTGTGTGTCTGTGTTTGTGTATGGCCTGCTCTGTGTGGCATGAGTGAATGCTATAACATGTGGGCGTGTAGCAACATGCCAGGCCAGGCATTGGAGCTATCAGAAACATTTGAAACCATGGTAACCACACAGCTCATCAGCACATTAGCAAAAGCATAGACAAGTGGAAAATAGGAGAGGGGATAGAGAGAGTAAATGAAGAGGAGGAAAGAAACCTTTGATCGACATGTTCTTCATTCAGAGGTTTTAGAAACACATCTGGCCATCTGGGTAATTGGAGGGTATACTTCAGCTAATGCACCAGTGACGCAGAAGTTGTCCTATTTTTCCTTTTATCAGCTGAAAACTCTCATTCTCCAGATGAAACATGCATTTCCAAAGCGGTGACACTCTAACGTGAGAAGTATAGTAATTAAAAGAGGAGATTTAAACTGATTATTCAACTTATTTCCACTTCTAAGTGTTTATCTCAGGTTTAAATGATTGTTGCACTCTGTGATAAGTAACACAATGGCTCACTTATACTCCGGCCTTATCTGGGTCATACTATCTTTGCATCAAACACGTTGCCCGACGTGTTTACCTAGCTCTTATGCCTGTAAGCCTAAAATTTGTGTGTGCAGCCCCTCTATCTCACAAAACAGAGACGTTGATGGCCTGGAAGGACTGGAAGCACTTTCATTTCAAATGAGGTCTTTTTCTTTCATGCAGTGGTGTAACAAATAGAATTTAATCTAACGCATTTTTATACTGTAGATGGCCGGAAAATATATATTTTTCAATGTTCTTTGTACTGCTGGGTGGTTTCATTGACTACACAGCATGTCTTACATCATACTGTAATAAGTTTTTATAATATTCATCTGCGTATCAAGTAACTAATCGTCAAATATATCTAGGGAAGTAAAAAGTGCATTTTTCTCTCCGGAATGCTGCATAGAAATAAAATACTAAAGAACAAAATCATAACTTAAGTATTTAGTTACTTTCCTCCACTTTCCTTTCGTGTACACAGGTCAAGCAGCTGTGCTGTGTACCAGTGTGTAAGTACATGCATATGGCAGTGTGTTTCTGTATACTTGCATCCACGTGAGCATGAGCCCTGTGTGTTTGCGCTTGTTTAATGAGGATATACAGAACATAAGAGTGGGCACTGTGCCAAGAGGACACGGAAGAGGCTCAGTGTTCTCGTCCTTTAATGTAAGCGTTCCTGAGGGAGCGTGGAAGATGAAAACGCAGGTACGATAAAATCACCACAGCGCTCCATTCAGAATCAGCCCTCTTTCTTTCCAGATGCCTGTTTCTCCAGAGTAAGACGGGACACGAGTAAGACAAGACATCCGTTTGCATCTTTTTAACTGTGGGAATTCTTCGTCCTGCCATTTATTGTGTGGCATACTTCCTCTGCCAACTCCAGCTCCCCCACCGCTCCTCCTCCGCTTTGCCCACCATCACCACCTCCTTCCTCCCTCATTGAAATTCTGCCTGGCACACAGACACTGCCCATTCTTGGCACAAAGCTCAGAGAGAGAGAGAGGGAGAGAGAGAGAGAAACACACAAGAACCTGTACCAATCGTCTGGTGCCCCCTCCGTTGTGTCTGCCAAGCATTCATCCCATCTCGCGGACCAAGGGACCAAGCAATCCAATAGGTATTTCCCTGCCTCTGCTTCCTGCGAAAATCAGCTCCAATTCTGAGGAGTTTTGTTGGCAACAGAGTGTGCTGTGTGTGTTTGGGGATTCGCTGATTAATTTGCGTGTTTACGTCGTTTGTATTGGGTGAGGAATGATCCTGACGAAACCTGCATCCTTTCACAGTGCCGGGGAGGAAGCTACGGCCTTTTGTTTTCATCATAATTTTTTGTCCTTATTTTTCTAACGGATTGCGATTTCTTACAGATGGCGCAGTAGTGGAGGTTTTTCTTGTGTTTTGATAGCACTGCAGGTTGATGTTAGAAGTTTGCAAAACCGGCGTGATAAACGCTGCTAATTCAGTTTAGCAGCCATTTTGATTTGGATCTTTTCATCAAGAAAAGGAAAAAGTAGAAAATTTGAAAGTAATAACTTGTCTTTTTTCTAGGTGATATAATTTTGGATTTTTCCCAAAAGGCCGCCCTTTTTTATAGTCAAAGCGCTATTTCAAAAAGGTATTTGTTCAAAACAAATGTTGGATGTTGTTTGTCTAAAATGAATTGGCTTTTATATGCTGTGGCTATACATCTGTTTGTTATAGGAAAAACAAGGTTGTGCTACTGACCCAAAAGAAACACGTGTATCTGTCACCCAATGAAAGATTAACATAGTAAAGCAGGAAATTGTCTCGAGAAAACATATCCTGGTTGGTCACAGCAGAGCACAGCAGTCAGGGGGCAAGAGAGGACAAGGTCCGCATTTTGTGGCGTACACAGAATGCTGCTAATATGAATTCATCATTCATGATTTAGGCGTAATTCTGCTGTGACAGATGCACAGACAGACTGTCTGATAGGCAGATGAGATTAACTCCACTCAGCCACATTTCTTCCTTTCCTCGTCTTTCTCTGAGATCCTCTCAGCTGCCCCCTCTGGCTGGAGGCTCATTTATTTTGGAGCTGTTGACAGAGAAAATGATTTGCCCCAGCCGAGCCATGTGTGCCCCCTTTTATGTGCCATAGACAAAGTCCACGCTCAGAGACAACAGCGCCCAATAGAGCTCACATGACTGACCGAGTTTGGCCTCAGTGTTTCCAAAACAGTCGGGAGTTGTGCAGGGAACGGGGTGCCAATTTTCGCAATTAACCCAGAAGCACAGAATTCCCAACCAGCATTTAATTTTTTTTTTCTCACTCGAGGCCATACTCAGACGTCCTGTTAAATCTCCATTCATTTGACCTGTTCCCCCGCAGTAGACTGTGTCATATCACCATGAGTCTGTCGTCTAAATACAGCTCCAGTCAGGGGACGTTTTCTCGGCGACCAAACAGAGCTCGTAGATCTGTCACTGGCACGGTGGCAGAGTTGGGCATCATGCCAACACCCCCCTACCCCCTTCTGTCTGTCTGGTCTTCTGTAATCAGACTAGCAGGGTCTACTGCATGCTAACTATGGGCTGGTCTGGACCAAGTCTCAGGGGTTGTGGCTGTATGCTAATTTATGCAAGCAGTGTACCTCCTAACCCCTTCTCTGTCTATCTGAGGCCCAGGTCTGGCACTTAGTCTGGCACTCATTAACCCTTCAGTCACTGCCATGTTAACCTGCTAGCCCATCCCAATCTTTGTCTCATAAGGGTTTCGCAGTTTGCTCCCTGATGGGCATCCAAGTCTTTTGGAATGAAATAAAAATAAAAGTTCAGGAAAGCAGTCTGCTTGCTCAGTGCCAAGTTTTTGATAGAAACAAAGCTAAACTGTTAATAGTACCGGTATGTGATGATGCTTTTTCTCTGTGAACTTTCCAGCTGTCTGAAAAATGTTGTTGGAGTTGCTCTCTTACTTTGTAGCCGTGACACTAAGCGTGTCGTTGAGGCTGTTGGCTTCGTCTCAGTGCTTGGCACAAGACGGATTCTCTATCGCTGTCGATAGCACAGCCGCTCTTTCTCCATCATGAGACGGCAGGCTCGGGACAAGAAGCCTTGAAAAGGTAGACCTTATAGTGTTTTTAAGCCGACCTAAAATGGCCGATGTGCGCGACGCCATTTTGTGTTTCCTTGTTGTGTTTTGGGGGGCAGAATCCGAGCCTTGTATTCAATCAGAGGCAGCTGGTGGAAGCCATATTTGCAGGCATCTGTGTGTGTGTACCTCCGTCTGAGAAGCAGCAGCCAGCCTACACAGGGATAGCCCACTGGAATGAGCTCAGTTTTTGGCAAAAACGGAAACGAATTCCTGGCACAGAGTCGAGCAGCTCTCTCTCTCTCTCTTTTTTTTTTTTCTCTTTTCGATCACATGCCAGAGTCTCAGGAAGCCAGTGAGTTGTTTGTTGGGCTTTCACACATTCACTTTTCGATGTCTGCTTACCATTAAATTATTTGTCTTTGATTTATTTTAATGGAACGGATCTCTTAAAGACATTCACGTAAAAACAGAAAGAGAGAAGCTGGGCTGATCGGTGAGGATGTGCCAATATGCAAAATCATCTTTTGTTGACATGTAACGGACGTTTTTGACGAATCTTGGCCGTTGAGTTGTCATGAAGCAGTTTTCAGCCATAAGTCGTGATTTTGAATCAATTCCAGGAAGAAAAACAAAGAATCAGACACAGAGATAAAGCAATTACAATATGATTACCCTCCTTTGTGCTGGGACTGAATTTGAACACATCAAAATATAATGCAAATATACAAATACGATACACTTTTATCTTGCATGTATTTTAGGTGATAAATGGTTAATTAAGATAACCCTCTCTGTCTCTTTTCTTTGTACCATTGCAGGAGAGTTACCTTTTTGGATCTTTGATGCTGAAGCAACGTGGATGCTGTCCTTGGGGCTGAGGTAGTAGATTGAATAGTTGTGGGGTTGTGTAACCTCTTTTTGAGATAACTATACAATCTACTGTCTTTCCCAAGGAGACAGCTGAGTCAGCCACTCGCCGACTGTCATCTCCAGATGGGCAATCATGCCATCCAATCAAAACGTACGCTTGCAGCAATGAACATAATGCACCGTGTCAAGCATTGTTGTGTTTTATGCTAGAGCAGGTTAATTAGGTTTCATGTTCCCCTGCAGGACGACTGGTGTGTTTGATTTGGACTCTGTCAGGGTGAGGTAGTAGGTTGTATAGTTTGGTGGGTGGGATAGCACCCTGCTCAGGTGATAACTATACAGTCTATTGCCTTCCCTGAGGAGCTCACTGAACACTTATGAGCGCACACACACTCTCATGGCTAAGTATCACTTTTATTATTATTATTATTATTATTATTATTTTTTAGAAAGAAAGAGCATGTGATGCAAAAAGGTTAGTGAGGAATTGATTGAATCTGTCAGAAAAATATGTACACCTCAATAAAGTCATATCTACCTCAAATCAGTTTTACAAAAATCAGTGGTCTTGATATTATTTGTCACCAATGCAACTCCGGTGGTTTTATGGTTTGTGTGCAGCAGCAGCTTGTGAGTTTGCTAGTCTACAGCACCCTCTAGTGGAAACTCTTGAGACAGTTTTGGCTTAAATAAAGTTTGCAGGCGAGGGGAAGAGCCACGGCTGAGCGAGACAGCGCAGCGGTGCAGTAAAACCGAACACCACGAAAATTCAAACACCAGCTGAATGTATTTCCACAGTTTGTTATCCATAAGAAAGCCTTAAATGATAGTTGGATGCAGTGATTGTCAGATTTGTAAGTGGGTACAAACCTGCCAAAGTCCCGAGAACTATAACCTCAAGCAGCTGCTTTTAAAGCGTCCTTCATCAGGGCGTAGTCTTCCCTCCTGATGCACATGTCTCCGTGTGATTGGCTCGGCTGCCCGGTATTGATTGCCGGTCTTGCCTGTCCCTATGGCAACAGTCCAGCCTCACGATGAAGCGCCTCCATATTTGACTGTAGGCTTGTTGGATTTTTGGGATGCGCCAAGCATAGACCACAGGGTTGACTGCAGAGTTGGCATGAGACAGAAGAATACCTGGAGAAATTGATTTGTTACCATCACTTTAACTGCTTGTGAGTAGTTTGATGTGAATATGTGAACAAATCTCTCAGTAAAAATAATAAATAAGCCACCTGCCTGTATAAAGTGTGCCTCTTGTGACAGCTTGAGGGCCATGAAACAGCAGCAGACAGTTCATCAGGTGCAGAGGAATCCAGCAGCAGGCAAACAGAATGAGAACCAGAGCCAGGGAGCAGGCCAGCCTCTTCTCCCTGAGCAGAGAGGCCTGGGTTTGGGGACTGCTCTCCTTTAGACGGCCCTGCAGGTTCCAGAAGATTCGAGTGTAGAGGAGGGTCATAACCAGCAGGGGCGCCATGACACATCCGAGGAAGTTGAAGTAAACCATGAAGGGAAGGGAGATAACCGAGAGGAACGTGCAGGGTGGAGAGATGAAGGAAGAGGAGGATGTATTGGTGGATTCGGATGCTAGAGGGGAGTAGTTGCGCCAGCCAAACAGAGGGGTGAAGCCCAGCAGGCAGGATAGGATCCAGCACACAGACACAGCCAGGCATGTACGCCTCTGTGTGGCGAGAGCTTTGTATCTGAGACATGAAGGAGAGACAAAGAGAGGATTGGCTCCACAAATTAACAATTAGCATGTATCCACATAGCTGCAGAACCAGTCAAAAGTTTAGACACACCTTCTCATTCTGTGTTTTTTTTTTTTTTTCACTTTAATACATAGATAAACACTGAGTACATCTAAACTATGAAAAAGCACATACAGACAAAGAAAAAAGTGTTAAACAAACCAGAATATGGTTTGAATTTGAGATTCTTGGAAGTTTCCACCTCTTGTTTTGATGACAGCTTTGCACACTGTTGTTCTCTCAGTCAGGTAACGAGCTGCTCACCTGGAATGGCTTTCATTAACAGGTGCACCTGGTAAAGAGCTGATTTTGAAATTTCATGCCTTCCTAATTAAATTCCTAAAAGTGTTCCCTCTCTGCAGAATCTAAAATATAAAACATGTTCTGGTTTGTTTAAACTTTGTTCATAATTCATATGTATTCCATTATAATTTTGATATCTTCAGTATAAATCTACAATAGGAAAAAAGTAAAAATAAAGAAATGAGAACGTGCATCCAAGCCCTTGACTGGGGCTGTATAAATCAGTGTGTCAGAGTGCGTCTCTCACCTGAGCGGCGTGTGTAACCGGAGGTATCGGTCCACAGCGATAGCGAGCAACGACAGCACAGAGGCCTGAGTCAGCACGAGCACCACACAGCTGAGGAGCAGGCACAGGTCAGGGGTCACACTCACCCAGCCGTCCAACAGCACGGCCAGGGGCACAGCTGCCACGCCCACTAGGAGGTCAGCCACCGCTAGGGACACGAGGAAGCAGAAGGTGGGCTCCCGGAGGGAATCCCGGATACCACCACACACCGCACACACCACCAGCACGTTGCCAAGACAGCAAGCTACAGCTATCAGCACTTCTAGTACTGTGTAGGCCACCCAACTCCAGTCAGCCATCACTGAACATGGAGACCAGGGAGGACAGAGAAGCTGAGGGAGACGGTTTCCTTGATGGGAAAGTCAGATAAACACCACAGTAAAGTGAAGTCCAACATAATCCTGCGGTTGTTGTTCAGATAGTGTGTTTCCTTCCCTGCTTTCAGCGTCTGTCTTCAAATGAACAGATTTGCATTGAACAGATGCCTTTTATATGCAAACATGCATGCGCTCTGAGTGCACACACAAGAACAGGCGTGCACTCCATGGAGACGCCATCTGTATTTCATCAGCAAGTGAACAAATGTGCCCCAGCAGCCCGAGAGGAGAGGGCTTCTGAATGAGCCATGACACATTTAAAAAGTTATTCAAAAGTTATATAAATCTAATTAAAATACTGGAAGTAACACATCAGCTTATTGGAGCCATGTAATATGCTTTTGGGCAGAACGATCAATCATAATGCATCACATTTTGATGCTATGGTTGATATTTAAAGTATGAATCTGCAACTTATTATAACCAAATACATAATGAGGCACAATATTGTCCTTAGACATGTAGTGAAGAAGCCAGAGGTGGAATGTAACTAAGTACATTTACTCAAGTACTGCACTTAAGTACAATTTGGTACTTGCACTTACTTGAGTAATTCCACATATGTAACTATACTCTTAGTCCTCTCAATTTTTAGGGGATTACTGTACTTTTTACTCTTTTTGCTACATGTAGCGGACAGATTTGTTTACCTTTCGAGAAAAAATCTAACATAAAAACTATCACTTTAAAATGATTATGCATGTTTAAAAATTATACCACATACAAATATATGAAGTAGATATAATTAGAACTACAGTAAAATGCTGCTTAAATAAATACACAAGTTATAATAATATATTTGGAATATATATAACATCGGAGTGGGTCCATTCTGCATCATAAGTAGTTTTATTTTGATACTTAAAGTATATTTTGATGCAGCATGAATAAGTTTTGAATGCCGGGCATTTGACGGTGTGGAATTAGAACAATCAGCTCTGCGGTGCAAACTATCCTACATAGTCAGGAAACACACCACATATCCACATATGTGCTGAATGTTACGTAATCCCCCAGTGTTACTTGGTATTCAGCATGTGTGGCCCCATCATTTGACTATGAAAATTAAACAGCTTTATTTTGGCATCATGAAAGAAAGTAACATGTCTAATGTGTTCAGTGTGTGTGTGTGTGTGTGTGTGTCCTGCCGCTGTGTGTGGATCAGAGGCCTTTGTAGATGTAACTGATAAACAGGTTTGTTATAAGAGGCGCTTTTTCAATGCGTGCTTACTTTGCATCCAATTTTGGCTATGGGCATGTGTTGCATGTGTGTGTTTGCTTTAGTTTATAAGCACATCTGTGTTTGCCTGGTTGATATACACTACACAGTACACCTTTGTTCAGACAGACAGCAACGTAGAAAGACAAAATATAAATGTATCGGGTATTCTGTGAACATTGCTTTATTTACTCATAAAAAATTCAAAAAAATATCTTAATTTGACTCAAACTGATTAGAATTACGCAACTTAATTTTGTTAACAGGTCTGTAAAATGATTTTATATTTGCTTAATCTGCAATACAGAATCACAAAAAAACAGAAAACCACACATTTTATTTTAAGTGATTAAAGTTCTACTTATAAAGTAGATATCAACTCACAACCTTTAAGATTTACATATTTTTGCTCGTGCCAGTCTGACCTCCATCTTCTGGCTTTTTCAAATACTCAGTATTCATTTGTTTCTACACGCCACAGTATTAGATTAAACAGAAAGGACCTTCATGAGACAACTATCTGAATATCTATTCCCATGCTTCTACACACTCTGGAGCATGTTCCCTACACTGTGTTAGGGTCTCCCTGAAGGCCTCTCAGCGTCTTCTCATCGAACCGGTAGGTGAGCTTTCGCTTCACCTTCTTAATCTCCCCGGTGCGGGAGTAGTTCCTCAGCGCCCGTGCCATCTTCTGGTAGGTCATGGTCTTGCGGTTACCTTTTCGCCGACCCCACAGCTGCGCCAGCCGCTCCTTGTTCTGGGAGGAGAACTGGAACGTGCCGGAGGAGGACTGGACCCACCAGATGCAGCTCCGCATCGATGGAGTCTGGAGCATCTCGAACAGGAATTGGAACAAACGCTCCTTCCTCTTTCCTGTCAAGGAGGAATGTGGTATAAATAAAAATATGATGTGACAGTGACTTATACTTGTGAACAATCAACCCAACAGATGGCTTTACACCAAATACACATCTGGTGAATATAGGCCAATTTTGTATTGTTTAGAGAGAGTTTTACTGTAGAGATGTATGTGTACCTGAAAGTGGGACAAGAGGCAGGGAGTCTGCGTCCTTCTTGTCTCCCCGGTCAGAGGATGGGGACGGGGAATCTTGGTATTCCTGGTATTGGGAGCTACTTGACAGCGAGTCTGAGTCGATGGATGCATGTGTCTCGTAGTAATATGCAATGTGGTCCTGAAACAAAAGCATATAAAAAGATATGAATAATTCACAGATGTGACAAAACTGTCATAAATGATTAACAGTAAAATTATGTATTTAGCTATGAAAAACCTAACCTAACACAACCAAACCTAACATAACCTCTTTTATTGAGGTCCTTGAACTCACCCATTGGTTATTATGCGGACTAGTCCAGACTGGAGGCTGGGCCTGCTCTTCATATTCCTCGTTTGGAGTGTGTGAGCCAATGGTCCACTTATAGGGATGCTGGCCTGACCAGCTGTTTTCTGTGGAGAATCAGGCAAAACATACTGTCAGACAAAAAAAAAAAACAGAAATACAGAAGCCCCGGCATCATCTCACTGTGATCCACACCGACCTATGATCCTGGTGCCTTGGTGGTGGGAGTGTGATTGTTGCCCCATGGTGGTGGGAGGGGATGCAGGTGTGTGTGCGGGCTGCATGTCCAGTGAGTGCTCCTGTAGGTACTCCTCTATGACCTCCAGGTCCACCTCAGGGCAGGAGGAGGGAGCCACTGCGTTCCAGGCCCCTCGACCTCCGCTCAGCCTCTCAGTCACATAAGCCATCTGACAGGCACAAAGCCAGAGAGCAGCGTTAGAAACGATACACACTCTGGCTTTCATTGTTTGATGCTGGCAGAGAGAAAACACTTTACATGATGGGTGGCATTTATCTTTAGTCAGTCATAGCCCGAGGTGTTGTTATTATCAGAGCGCACACCTGCTGTTTCTTGTTTCTTCGTTGTTGAGAAAAGCTATTGTTGTGTTGCTGCGGTGCACTTTTGTGCTGTGGAGCATCACACACTGAATCATTTTACTCTGAGATCTGGAGATCAGGGATGCACTCATTCATCAATTTTAAATGAGCTGCGAATTTATGATTCATCTCTTTTCTACATGACATTAAACAGCAGTGATAGTTGTTATAATAAAAGCTTTGGCAAACCTCAAAATGACACAGACTAATGACATTCACATGTAGCCGTGCGATATTTAACCCCGAGTTGTGTGTCAGTGAGTTTCATGTCTTGGAAATTAGCCAGATAACAACACTGTGACCATGTGTATTTTAGTTTGACTGGCAAATTTATGCAAGTGTTTGTGCTTACATTAGCACAGGTAACAGTGTGTGGCTTTGCTTCTATACTCAACAACGTCATTTTACCCTCAGCAAAC
>JAOWBC010001714.1:14272113-14286864 GCA_028566105.1 Hypoplectrus providencianus
GTGTGTGTGTGTGTGTGTGTGTGCGTGTGTGTTCATGTGTATGTCTTTGTGTACATCTATGCAAGTGTATTTGCAAGCTGCAAGCACATGACACAAGCAAGCATTTGTGTGTGTGAAAGAGGAAGCGTTTGAACAGATGTTTAAATGTGTAATGAGCACTTTTATGTCACTAATCTGTATCTCGCTGTTTTTTGAAACCAGAGTGAAAACACTCAAATGACTGGCATGTGATTTGGAAGAGAAATTATTTAATCCTCCTAGTTCTTTTACTTGATGAAATGAAAAAAATGCATCTTTTGAAGGACCTTATTAACGTGTGTTAAAGTATGTGTTTGAGAGGCTGGCAGGAGAAGTGGCACATAGTATAAATAAAATAAGAGATCATTAGTTTAAATCACAATGAGTTACAGGAATTAAGCCCTCTTCACCGCCAGGAGTTATTTAAAAAAAAAAAACAGTGAGGTAAAAGAGAAGCTTGCCATTTATATTATGTTAAAAGACTGAGAAGTTTCTTACACCACCCTGCTGGGGCTTAAAGCCAGATTTTTAAATTGCTTGACTGCGTAAACCTCTGAGGACAGATTAGAGACACTTTGTGATAACTGATATTGAACTGATAGAAGTCCAATCCAGGAAACAGGGTGTGATAGAGCAGTTGCTCACTAGGGGCTCTACAAGTATTACATGAGTGGTGGGCGAGCATTGAGAGGGAGGGACGGAAAGATCAACAGTTTATGCAGCAAATGACTCTAAGAGAGACACATAAAAGACTAGTTGACTGATGCCCGACTTCAGCTGTCACGGGAGCCTGAGCCGGCCAGATTTCACCGTGTTTGTTGGAGAGTTAAAACACATGTAGAGTTTATGGAGTATGCTATCTTACTCCATCCAGGAATCACTGTACCTATGAGAACATCAGAAGTTGGCGCAACACCGCGGCATGTCACACAACTGAGCCAGCACACTCACATATATACTGACACACCAGGAGGAGAGCGTTGAGCCTCTCAGTCTCCCGCTTAAGTAAAAACAGTAATGACCTGAGTCTCCCTCAGTTGAAGTCTACTCTGCTCTTAACTGCTTCTCTACAGCCACATACACACACAAACATGTACACGCACACACACACATATATACACACAAACACACTCATTCCCTACAAACACAAGAGTAATTGCTCATTTCCCCTCGTTACCTAACAGTGGAACTGGACCAATTAGTGAGTTTGAGGGCTGATTTAGAATAAGATAAATAAACTCAGAGACCAACCGCACACGCCCACACACACAGTAACCAACACACATACATATATACATACGCATTACTGCAGAGGGGAGACGAGGGGAATGTAGGACAGCAGGAGAGATGCCGCAACAAATTAAGATAAGAGAATCACAGATTTCTCTTTTGCCTTGCTGATAAAAATCATCAAACACAAACAAAACAACCTTCCCTTCCTTACCCTGCCCACATGCTCACACACAACCAAGAACTCTGCACAGCAGGCTGCAGTTTCTCATTTCGTCCTGGAGTATAAAAGGTTACAACAGCGGAGAGCTGGTCCAAACTCCACCAGGATCTGTCGAACTGTCCAGCACGCCCCGCTGCGCTGAGGAGGCCGGATTAGCCTCCCAGCACATACTGTAGGCTGCCGAGGTCACAGGGATTTGCTTGGGAACAGTCCACATTACAAACCACATCCACACAACGCTGTGAAAGTATATGACATCATTCACCCGTGTCATCGGAGAACTCTTCAAAGTGAGCGCAACTGTTCATGCTATAGTGGCAGAGAGGGCAATCCAGGCTATGCATGGCCGTTTTCTTGTGTTTTCTGCACATCTGGATGCCCCGACTGCATGAATGCTGATATATAATGTAATACCACTGAGCAAACCTATTGTGTCACCACTGAGGTGAATACAGGTTGATTGCAAAGGAATTTAACCATTCAGAGGTAAAGGTGCTCGGAGCAACTCAGAGCAGAGTGGGTAGAGATTTATGACAATAATCATTTCCGTGGGCAACACATGAAATGAGCTGTCATGTGAGACGCTTTGAAAGACCTTCTCTTTGATATCAGATTAGAGAGGGAAGACAGTGCCCAAGGGTGTGTGTCTGTGTGAGTGTGTGCTTGTGTGTTGATGTGAGTTTGAGAACACAGCGTACAGTATGCACATTGAGTATCAGTGCTGTTTTATGTGTAGCTGCGAGCAAGGTAGCTAGTCATCAGAGATGGCTTCACAGTGACACAATAAGTATGTGTCTGTCACAAATGTTAGCCGGGAGCAAATGGATTAGTCAGCTGCCCTCCCTCTGATAGATGAGTGCATATTCACAGCAAATAATGAATTATGTTGGAAAGGATCCATACGGTCTTGCTGGGCTGATGTACCGAGCATGGACTGTTTCTATGGTTGCCAGGTGCTTATGTTCACACGTCGCACACTTCCTTCGGCGGTCATCAGAGTGTGCATGGGTGTATAAGAGGAAAAGAGTGTGTGAGTCCAGGGCTGGTCTGTGACTGCAGTTGAGCAGCGATTAGGTGATGCTTTGTGGTAGCGGTGAGTGCGGTGAACTTCTAACAGTGTTTTGGCCGAGGCCAGGAAACCACAGCTAGCGCATTACCAGACAGAGGAAAACCAAGGAGTGTGTGAGTGAGCGTGCATGCATGTGTCCGTGTGTGTGTGTGTGTGTGTGTGTGAAGACCACCCAGAGTGTGGAAGGAGGACTTTTTTTCCTAGCAAGTGGAGGTGAAACAAAAATGTAAGAAAAATGGAGAGTGGGATGGTGAGGAAAAGGAGTGAAAACTGATGACCAGAAAGGCGAGGATTAGAAATTGGTGACATTAAAGTGTTTACTGGAAGATTCCACACAAACACACACACACGCACACACACATATACTGTACATACACATGCCGGTGACCACATCCTGCCCCTGTACGGTGGCCGTGACTGTAACAGTCGTGTGCGTGTCATTTGGCCATTATGTTGATGGAATGATTCCTATCACAAGCGACCGGGGGTCACACTGTAAACATCAAGTCTGAGAGAGAGAGAGAGGGAGAGAAATCTTAAGGGTAACATGGGGAGGAGGAAAATAAGAGGACAAAAATAAGAGAATTGGCGAAAAAGAGAACAGTGTGAGTGTGTGTGCGTGTGTGTGTGTGTGCGTGTGTTTGTGTGTGTGCTGTCAGTGGAGGGTTCTCTATACAGCGGCTATCAGATCCAGCATCAGTGTCCTGGCTCCAGACGTCTATGGTTGCCCCCTGCCGCCTCAACTACACCGCCCTCCCTCTCTTTCTCCCTGTCTAAACTCCCCCACCTATTCTCCTCTCCTCACCTGTTTCCTCTGGTATCTTACTTTAGAAGAAAAAACAAGCCATGTAGCAAGTGCTTGAATATATGTGTGTGTGCGTGTGTGTCTTCAAAGCAGGTGTTGAAGCCGGTCATGCAGCAGTAAATGTGAATTTATAATCACTGATGTGCACTGCGTCTCTTATAAAAGTTAAATGAATGCATATTGCTTAGGGCAGCGGCGTGAGAAGAGTAAAGGGTGTGTACCCATGCCAAACAGCAAATGTTTTCAAGGTGTGTGTGTGTGTGTGTGTGTGTGTGTATTGGTGGGAGGTGCTTTGGCTACAAGCCAACTAACTAGCAGCTGTGATCAGAGCCGGGGAAGGCATTATACAGAGAATGAAACGGTGTCATGCATCATTATAGTTAATCTATTCTGCTTTAAAGATGAATGAAAGTGATTTTTCCGCACAAAGTATTTTTATCCTAGATTCCTTCTTTCCTTGCTGCAAACTTGAAGTGTTTGCCTCAAAGTGTCAATTCCTCAATTCTGTCTTAGATTCCCAGGAGGCGCAGTGGTGAACTCCAGCAGAAAAAGTCACTTCGGCCTGCTACAAAAGTGATATTTATGCCAGGAGGGTGTTGGAGAGAGGGGACTGGCAGTTAGCGCTGGATAGTGCAGCGGTTTGTGGTTTCCTGAGAGCAACCTGGGAGGCTTTTAAATGTCGCTCAGGGACAGACGGCAGGTAGGCAGGTAGAGGACAACAATGGAAACAATGAAAATTCCCTCGGGAGCGGCAGGCAGTGAAGACACAGAGGCCATAGTGTGCTGTGCCGCTCCATATCCTGTCCTTTACAAATAAGTAGAAAGCAATCACAGAAGAAGATCTTAAAGGGAACTAGGGTGGAGGAGGTGTAGATTGGGGAGAATGTGTTTTTGCACAGGAGCCTGCATGTGGACTGAACACAACTGTGGCTGGTAGTTGCTGGGGTTCAGACCTGTGTCAACCAACTGAATATGTAAATCTGTATGTTTCGTGTGATAGCAGTGTGACGCAAGTATGACACGGGGCCGAGGAATGTGCTCCGTGTGACGTGTGGTTGAGGGGTGAAGGACTGTTCCTCACTGCGAGGATTCAGAATGCATGCATGGCCCAGATTCCTGTTCAGCCCCTTTCCAACCCTGGGAATCCATGGGAATGTTTGTGTGTGTGAGTGTGTGTGCATGAATCTGTGCAAGTGCACTAGCCCTCTCTTTCCACTACAGAGAAGGCATTGTCTAATCCTGGACCAGGCCACGACAAATGTCCCTAACTGTTCCGGTGCGTGTACATGCATATGTGCATCCATGACCTGTGACTCTGCAAGCTGCCATTTGTGTCAGTGTATGTATGGTTGGTTAACACATATATGAGATTAAACATTTTTGTTTTACACAAATTTTCCCCTACTCAAGGGAGGTCACGTTATTGGCTCAGTTTATCTGTTTATTTGCAGGTTTATGGAAAATGTACCGGACCAATTTATATGAAATGTGGTTTTAGGGTGCAGCACAGGCCAAGGACGAACCTGTTAAAAAGTACATATCTGTATTAATTTTGACTTTCATTCTGATTGAGAGAGAGGCAAGTTGGGCTTCATTCATGGGGTGTCTGAATTGTCATTATAATGAGTTAGAAAAGTGAGGGGGAAACGTTAAGAAGGAGTAAAATACAATTAAAAATAAACAAACAAACAAACGAATGAATGAATGAAAATAGCAAATTTGATTTAACCAACCCAAGTTAAGATTTGACTGCATAATCCTATTTTTTGTATGTTTTTGGCTCATATTGGGTGTAAGTTTGAAGGAACAGTTCACCCCAAAATGACAAACACATAGTTTTGTTTTGCCTATATGTTGTACGATTTATCAATCTAGATTGATTTAGTGTGAGTTGCAGAGTGTACAGGGCTATTTTCTTTCTAGTACAGTTCCCACACGAAACTGCTCAAAGCAGGGCCAGTAGATTATCTCTATCCGATTTATGATTTCTGGGAAGAGACATTGCTGTCAAGTTTTACAAGCACTTTGAGCATGGATACAAATAGTTTCCTTATATTTAATACAAGGAACAAATTGCAATGGCAGCTCACACTAAAACAAGGTTGATTGACAATAACAGGTATGAAAAAAATGTTTCATATGGGGATATACTGTCCCTGTAATTAGTGACTTACTTTTACATTTTGGTGATTGGAATTGATGAGTAAAACAACAAAACTGAGTTCCAGACAGAGAGTCCCAGACATTAAGGAGAATGTTTATATGAGTGCTGATGGCAGTGCATGTAGCAAATAGCTCTCCAAGTTCCCCCTGTACCTCAACATGGGTCTGTCTGTCTCTGTCTGCCTATCTGTGTGATCGCTAGCCAGGCCTGCTGACTAAAGTGGCTCATGTTGTGCTGGCAGTGTGCAGGTGATGACTGGTAAGAGCTAATGATACTTAATGCCCTTTCCAACAATGTACACACACACACATACACAGGAGTGCGTACCCCTGTGTGCAGAACACACACAGGGAAAGACGTTGCACAAGCATGGATGTATGCACACACAAGCCTGCTTGCAAACACTCACATGCACATGCTGACTTAATGATGGTTAATGCCCTATCCAATCCCCCTATGCAGCATCAAAGCATCCCACAGAGCAGTGCTGATACAGCGATGCTAGCAGGGATTAGGTCGGGAGAATGGACCACTGGGACGGGAGTTAGCTAAAGGGAACAAAGAAGCAATCACAGACACACTTAAATGTCACACACATGTGCACGCACCTCAGGGCACACACGTACACGCACATGGCGTAGCCAAATGGGGGTACTGCACAGGAAGTGGAAGAGGGGATGGAGAAAACAGAAGTTAGGGAGATGAATGACGCATGGAGAAAAAGAGATGACTCTTAATTTAGTCAGGAGAAGTGATCTGAATGCAGAAACAGCAGTCAGGTCTCTATAATGGCATAAGGTAATAGTATAATTCTCGCTAAGACTGCACTTCACAGGTGTATTTTCCATCTGCCTTAAATGGAGGCTGGAGGGAGTCCTGCCACTGCAGAGCCTCTACAACTGCAGCCAGACTTACTCACGTCTCTATTACATGTCTGAGAAGGAGCAAAAGAGGAAATCTGGACTTTTTACATGCATGGCAAGAGGCCAAACTAAATCTCTTTAAACCAACAGCAGCCACATGTCCTCATTGGTATGGGGTAAGATTTCATCAAGTGCTGATCTAAGATCAGGTCTAGATGTTATCCGTGGGTACTGTTAAATATATGGAGCAGATGAGCTGATCATAGATCTGTGAGCGCAGCAGTAAAGAAGGAGTGAGCCAGGAGTGGATTTGAGCAGTCTTCTAACTAGATCTAGTGTCCTCCTGTTTCTGCCATTCAACCAAATGAAGTCATAATAGAGCCTGACACTAATACTCATCGGGTTTCATTTACTGTTGTATCCGCTGCTGAGAATCTGCCTCGAATCAGCGTGCAGGAAGGGACACCTCTGTAAGGGATACCTTTTCAGGATGTGTGGAAAAGTGGTGAAATTTGTAACCCTTTTCCACACGTCTTTGCCATTATTTCAACAGACTTCAGTGGCAAGTGGTTGTCCTTTGCTCATGAAACATTTCTTTGATGTGGCATAAACTGTTCACTTGGATTTAGGAAGGAGTAAAATACGCTGTCTGCCACATGTCATGTAGCGAACATATATGAAAGCCAGACAAAAAATATACATGCCAAAACAACAGATTAGTGGACTATGGGCAGGGCTATGAATGCCTTTCTGCCTTCCAAAGCTATGTCCTACCCACAACAGCTGCCTGTCAGTCCTGTCCACATGTTGCAGGCAGTTGTATGTTGTGTAGTGCCGACTGTTCCAACACTTCCTGTTCCATTACTGAAGTGCTTGACCTTTCACCTCCCCCCTCTCTGTCTCATGACAGGGTGTGTATGTGGGAGGACAAGGAGCGGACATAGAGTGTGTATGTGCACGTGTGTATGTGTGGTATACCAGGGTATGAATAAGTCCCAGAGGGCATGAATATGTTTCCCATGACATGGCCTCAGACTAAACAGCCGCTCTCTCCACCCAGACATCCGCCTGTCATTCTCCCCTAAACCGCAGCGAGCAGAAAAGTGCACAAAACATGGGAACACAAAAACACAGACGCATCTCCCTTTTCTGTCTTGTTGTTATCTCCTCTTTTCTCTTCCTCCCTGCCTCTCTGTTTCTCTGCTCTTTTGTGGCCGAGTCCTCCCCGTGGCCCTCCTTGTCCAGGTGAAAGACTTCTCCTCGCCCTCTCCCTCGCTCTTTGTGCCCCGTGAATGAGAGAAAGAGAGAATAAGAGAGGGAAAGATAAAGAGAGAGTGCCTTCGGACACAAAGGGCAGTGTACCCCTCCCAGGAAGTCTGGGAGAGAGAGAGAGAGAGAAAAAAACACATCTTTAGAGGAAGGAGGAGGGGAGGACAGCATTGTACCCTCCTTCCTGACTCTTTGTGTGTGTGTGTGCATGCCTGTGTGTATATGTGTGTGTGTGCAAGCTCATGTGTGACCACGAGAGAAACTGAATGCCAAAGCAGTCAGTCTATTCAGATAGAAAAAAGCTAACACACTTAGACCTCAACCTCATACATAGTACGCACACACATTCTGCTCCTGCTCTGTCCCTCTCACACACACACACACACGCACACTAATGCACACAACCATTTAGACCCTCTTTAAGGCGGCGCCCGAGCATTGACTACCAGTTGCATTGTGCAGAATAAAAGATCCTCTTTCATCATGGCCTTAACTGTTTCAAAGCGCTAAGCGGAGAGGATCAGACTGACTGAATCCGACTGAAGACATTACTGTCATAGTTACTGTAAAAGACAGCCAAGGTGTGGCTCCAGCTCCCCAATGCAGAACTCCTGCCCTCAGGGAAAGGCTCTGGTTGTTGATTTCCACTAAAGATCTATTACTCTAATGTTCCTCACAGATAAGCCGCCTTCAAAGGGGTAGAGCTTACCGCCATTATTGGCTGTTTGTTTGGTAAGAGTCTTCACCTGAGTGAGTGAGAAAGGGATTGGCAGGCCGGGAGGCAAGAAGAAAGAGGGAGAGAGAGCAGGGAGGAAGTGAGAGGGAAGACCTCAGGGTATGGCTCTTGTAAGTGATTTTTTTTGTAAGACTCATGAAAAACATCCTTTTCAAGGGCAACCATGTAAGCCTGCTTGTTTACATGCTTTTGCTGCATTGTTTTGTACCGTACCTGCATGCAATTTCATGCTTGAGCGACATGCCAGAAACTTTTCCATCGTGTTTTTTTTTTTTTTAAACTTTCAAACAAAGGAATTCTCCAAAGTGAAATGTATCAAGTCATCTCCCCTTAGCCTGCTCTCGCATAGCTTTGTCTGACTGACACATTTCACCATTGACGATAAAAACAGACACCTGACGGCTGATGGCATCTGTCCCGTTCTAAGGGTACAGTCGTACACCGGGGTGGTCCAGCACCCACTCCACAACAGCCAGCCACCCGGAGCCTGGAGTGTGTGTATGAGTGCCTTTAGATGTAGTGTGTCTCTCTGAACATAAACAGGGATGTTTTTGTCATATGATGTGGCCAGTTGTTTTGTGCCAAATCAACCAACTCTTGTCAGAAATGCTTCAACTTTGAAACTGGCTACAACAGAGCTAGGGGCACATTCACACCCACACACACACACCGCCTTTGATCACAGAGCCGATAACATACTTCAGTAGTTCTGTTGACGGCAAGGAGGAAATATGATAAAACACATTATTGTAACTACCGGACTGTGTAACCCCATGCTCTAGTTGAAATTTGAAACAGAGATGGGGAGGGAAAGAGCGAGTGTGAGCGATAGAGTGGCATAAGACAGAAGGAGAGAAAGGGCCGAGGCTGATGAATGGAAATGTAGCTCTGCTTCTTCATGCTTCTGTTCCCCCCTTAAGACAAGCTCCTTGCCTTGGTTCCTCTATCAATCACAGCATAAAGCAGTCAAATATCCAGCGCTTTACCTTTCTTCCCATGCCAAACCCTCCTCTCTTACATTCACATGCACACAAGCGTACACACACTCACACACTTTGGAGAGGAAAGAATAAACGATCTATCAGAGCACATTGTGTATCTGCGAATCACGGAACGGTGGAAGGAATAGGAATGGAAAATCTCCTATTTCTTCTTACTTTCTCAAATTGCTACAATACTTGCCACAATTTCACACACGCTACTGTGCTTAAAAGCACAGAATTACATGCACGCACATGAAAATGTAATTCCTCCCCAGGGAAACGGAGAGAGATCACTGGGGGCTTTGTCAGTCATTCTGCAAGTTCGGAGCACAGGGGGATAAAAAGAACAGTTAAGAGGCACATTTGGGAGTGTGTTTGTTGAGGGATGAGCATGGGTCTCCATGTCTGCATCCTCTGCTCCAAATACAGCTCAGGAGTCTTTAGTTCGTCATTCAGCGGCAGATGGAGATCTGAGGGGAGGAGATGGCCTGTGTGCCTCTGTTCGGTTGAGAGATGTGTTGTCCTGTGAAGCAATATCAGGCTGCTTTCTTGACGCCGTGATGGCCAAGATAGGGCAGGACGCTTCCCTTCTGAATGCTCTCATGAAAAATAAAGAAAAGAAACCACATGAACTCCCATTCTGTCCCTCACAGACACAGACAGACCCACACAGCAAACTGTTTCCATGCCCTGGCAGCGTCCATGTATGATGTGGTGGAAGCACGACCAAGGACTGTGCCCACCACATCTGCAGCCTCACTGGAAACAATAGGGGTGTGAAAATGAGCGGCAGACATCTTACCACACACACCGCAGTCACCTATAAATGGAAAAATATTGTACTGCACACACAGATACTGACACACATACTCGTAGTCTCTCCCTCTCCCTCTCTCTCTTACACACCAGCATCTGAGGTGGCCATAAAATAGGGGCACAGAAACCCCAATTCTAATTGTGAAACTCTCATACGCTGCGGAGCCTGCAAAATCTTTAAGCGCGCCCTCTCTCATTTCTTTTGCGGCCGTTTATTTGCGCTGAAAATATCTGCACGTCACAGCGCCAGCCGACACAATGCACATGTGGTAGTCATCAATCATAATTATCATGGTTTAAAAAAGCCACAGCTGTTATTTGATTTTAAAAACAAGCCATAGCGCAGCGCCTTCCAACGATACGTCAAGTTGTCAGCGGAGGCCTTGGCCTGCACAGCAGAAATGTCTCTCTCTCTCTCCGGCTTCCCAATGAGCTGGTTGGAGAGAACAGCAGAGCTGAGCTGCATTCAACCTTTCCCCATGACTCACCACTGTGTGTCTTTATTTTTAAACATTTTCTCTCTCCACTGCTGCATGTTTATTCTGTCTGAGTGAGGCCGCTGTTATGGACTTCACACAACGTTTGTTTATGGCTTATTTAATCAGGACCAGATAATGGAGAGTTGTCTCCATCCGTGGGCGCATCCCCAGAAGCCGGGTGACGTGTGTGTGTGTGTGTGTGTGTGTGTGTGTGAGCCAGCATGTGTGTGTGTTGCTATGCGTTAATGATCCCTTCCAGAATGTTCCAATAAATATTTTTCTCAGAGGAATATTAGTACACAGACAATGAATAGGATTAAGGTGTGTATGTGTATCGTTCATGAGGCCCCATGAGGTGATTGTGTGCCTTCTGCATTATATGTGATGTCACCGCCCTTGATTATGTCAATTGGTTTGCCGTTACTGCTGGCTGTGTCATCTCCATGGCAACTTTGTTATCACTTATATTTACCCCTGACTTTAATCAAGCAGTAGTGCATTACACTTGTTGCATTCATTCCCAAATTACCGCCTGGAGCCTGAGCAGATTGTTCCAAAAGTGAGGACAAACATGAAGTATATAACTGGCATGACATCACCACAGTGCTTTTGTTGGGAAGGAGACCTGAAGCCAGCAACAGTGGTGGGAAAAAAGTAATAAACTACACATTGTTATGTGTTAATTTGCTTAAATTTACTCAATCATTCCATTTGTTGCGAATAAAGAAAGGTACCCGTTGCACTGCATTACATTTTAAGGAGCTAATGGGGACTTAAAAGACATTTTTAATGCCTCTTTCATTTGTAAATGTGATTTTTTTTTTTATACATTATATTAAGTGTTAAGATGACTCGAGTCTCAAGACTTGTACTCGTGGCACAAATTTGATGACTTGACAGTCTTGCAACTCGACTTGGACTTGCACTTAAAATCACTTGGAATTGAGCCTTTTGAACTGAAAATACTTTATTACCTTCCTCCAAACCATGCTATAGTACAACATCAGCATTCATATTTTTTATGTTAAAGTTCAGTCAGACAAATAAAATACAAAATTTAAAAGACTTTAAATGACTTTTAAAATTACTTACGGTATTTCTCTGCTTTCAAAATAACGATAAGTTTAGTAAAGAATGCATTATGACTAGTTCAAAACTTATGAGACTTGGGACTTGAGTGTAAATACTTGAGACTTGCTTGACACTTCTTGGTCCCATCTCTGTCTTTGGATATAACAAGACTTTAATTTTAAAGAAGCCCTATGGAGTTTGGTAAACAAACATGTCTCCACCTGCAATGTGTTTATCCTTAAGCCACCTAGAACATTCACAAAACTTTTCTGAATGTTTGGACACCTGCATCATTCAGTTTGGCTTGCAGCTTTCTTGTTATCCTCTTTTATTAGCGCATTACTTCCTTTTACCACCATCAGCTTTCCATATGCATTACCCCTCTCTGCAGCAGTAATGTGTAAAACCCCAGTCCGTGCTTGTGCTTATCTATCAGAACACAACACACAGACTCTACAGGGATGTGCTCGTCATAGCCAAGGTACTGCTAAGGTTAGTAATGGTGACATGGAATAAAAATGCCCGATTATGTTCTGCTGCAGACAAAAGCAACATCATTTGACAATCCACATTTCCGCCCTCAGCAGTGATAGACAGCATCCACCCTGTGTCCCTGAGTAACACCTTGAAGCCCTCTCTCTGCAGTCAGACCTCCCAGGAGGGGGCATGTGTAACAGGAAATTCCCATGCAGGAAAACCAACATGCCAAAATTATGCTTTCATAAGGAAAATATTCAATGTCAGCAAAGGCCGTAAGAGGTCTACATACCATAATTATCCAACCTACAAAATCTAATAGCAAATGGACATTGCATTGACACTGCAAGCTCAGGACATACCGCAAACACACTTCCTCACCCGAAGTGACAGTGGGAGTCCACATCCTGACCGCCTGATGTTAAATGTTATCCTTGACAGGGCACCAAACTGTGAGTTTGTCTTGTCACAACTGCTAAATATGACAGGCTACTCAAAAACCCAAACTGGTGAACCACAATATTGCCATGCAGTGTTTCTTTCCACATCTCCCTTGAAGCTGAATATAGATCACGCCTGCGGACGGATTCATCCAGCCCCCCGTCAGCTTGGCTGACTTCACAAACAAACAGCCAGTGTGTCAAAACTCCCAACAGCAAAGGGCTTCTGAGAGCACAGTTTACACTTGCTATCCCGGTGGTCTGGCTTTATGAGCAATGGTTAGTGTCATACACACACAACCACACACGCACATACAAGCTTCACTCCTGAAGACTCATGCGAGACCCCAAGGGCTGTGAAAGCAAAGAAGGGGTGACGTAGCACCTCTTTGCTTTCATTGTGTTTATCAAAGAGATGACCTTACATGACTGGGGCCATGCGGCTGAACAGAGGCTGACACATAAGTTGTCCTCATACTATCCCAAGTGTTAAAAAACTAGGGTACATGTGTGTATTAAATGTGTGTGCATGTATTCGAGCATCCTGCGCCTCTCCCTCTTTGACCGCAACACAGCTGCGTCAACACTCACCCCGAAGCACACCCTCTCACGTCAGAGTGTGTCAGAGAGGCAGAGAAATGGAGTGTGTCTATGCTACAGCCATGAACAAAGGGGGAGGGCGGAGGTCTCCTGAGAAACCTGAGGAGGAAAAAAGAAGAGAAGAGGGAGATAGATATGGAGGGAGACTGCGGGGTCAAATCTGAGAGAAGGTAGAGTGAGACATCTGGAAAAGAGAAAGAGTCACTGGGACGAGGAGGAAATTACAGCTGCCCAACAATGATTCATTGGGGAAAATTTCTCTTCTACATCTCCCTCTCCTCCCTCTCATCCTCCAACCTCTCTACCTCACCCTCTAACCTCTCTCTGCATACTACTCCCCACTCTGATGATTGATCGCCATGTGAAAAACCGCATCCTAAACATTTGTAATTTTGCAAGCCACGAGAACCGTCAAAGGACACTGATAAGGCGTACACTGATTGATACTGATGCTCTCCATTTTCTCTTTCTCCAGGGATCTGAGCATGAACAACATCAGCGAGATCCAGCCCAGAGCCTTCCACCGACTGCACCTGTTATCAGAACTGTGAGTACAAAACCATTCAGCTCACATTCAATTAATAAACCTCCATCGTCACAGCTCAGCCATGACAAGAAACAGTCAGTCCCTGTCGAGCCGCCGATACGCGCAGGCCTCAGTGATGGGGATTGATGACTCTGGCCTGCCTCTGATCTCTCTTACCAAGAAACTGCCTGCAGCAATACGCTAGAAGATCCTGAGATGACTGCACAAAGGAGGGAGGCGGAGGGAACCTGATATTCACTCAGAGAGTGAATATATGGTCCTTAAAGTGTTTAGAGAGCAGGTTCTGTGCTCAGCATCCAAGCCGCTGCTTTCTTGCCCCCCTTTGACTTTGTTTCAGCTGGACAGCTCAGCAGGAGCAGTACACACGTAGACACAGGCTTTTGCCAAGACAAACATCACATTATAGGAAAACTTCAGGATAGGATAGAGGGGAAAATTAAACAAGTAAAGATTTATGTTTTTCTTGTGAAATAGAATTAGGTATAGGTATGGTTGTGTATCGTTGGAAATGTTTTACCATTGGTGCCAACACACGAAATGAGTTAAATGCCGAAAAGACAGGATTCTTTATACTTTTCTTGGCGTGTGTGACAAATTAAACAATATGTTAAAATAAAAATGAAGCAAGACTTTGAGTCTGCCTCTAGGCCACATTCCTTGACTCCTATAATCTGTGCTACAGGCACAGTTTAGTTAGTGCTTCACAAAGTAGGAGGTATTGGTTTCACTCTCGCAGGGCTGATGAAAGCACACTCGTCGTTACAAAACTTTAGGAACATATTTTCGGTCGACCTGGCCGATATCTGATTTGACCACTCAGCAGAACTCAGCTAAGTCTCTTGTTTGACAAAGGCTGCTCACAGATATGCCCTAAGGGTGTGACTGTGTGTGAATGTCAGCCTTCACCTGATTCTTTTACTTCTGAAGCCTGACGTGCCTGTGTGTGTGTGTGTGTGTGTGT
>JAOWBC010001714.1:14302919-14327007 GCA_028566105.1 Hypoplectrus providencianus
TATATATAAACATGTGTTAATGCGTGTCTTGTTGTACAATTAGTCAATAATTGACATTTTTTTTGGGTCAATAATTGACATTTTTACTTGTTGATCTTAATAAACTACAAACTCTTCCGTATCCACAATCAAATCTACAGTACATTCTCATATACAGATGAGAATTTCAGTAAAACCCCTTTTCCTGCCACCTGCGTATGAGCTGTGTCAACTATACTGTAGCAACGCTTGTTTTGATACAGCGTTTCCTCGGAAACTAATCAGAGACAGACCTAAATAATCAGGTCAGAGCAGCAAAGGTCAAAAGTCAAATCCAAACTTCACACTCTACAGCTGTCAGCCTCTCAGAGTGCAGAGGAAATGGCTGCACATACATATGCAATCAGGCCCACTTTCTCACACATGGAAATGCACAATATCATATACGGTTGAATCATGATTGCAGAGAAATATAACCTACATCATGCCTTGGACTTTATGATTTAATCATGACTGTTTACTTCTCTCTCAGGGATTTAAACTACAATGATCTGCAGGAGTTCCCTGTGGCCATTAGGACACTGAGTAAGCTTCAGGAACTGTGAGTACACACACACGTACACACACATACACAAAACACACCTGCCTGACATGACTATCATGGTTGCGTTATCCCAAGTAATCCCGTTAAGTGATTTTAATGTGGCACTCGGATACAATCTCTCTCGCCCTAAGCAGGTGCTGGCTACACACCCACGCACCCGCTCGTCTGCACGCACGCACACACACACACACACACACACTAACCATGTTTTCCCCTCAGCTTCAGCAGATGTTCTGCGGCGTGCATATGTGACACAGATACAGCGTATGTGTGCGTGTTTACATCTCATTTATCCAAAAATGTTTTTCAGCTGTGCAACGGCAGGTGCAACATGAGGCCATATGACTTGCCTCTCGCTCTTCCAAACACACACACACACACACACACACAGACGCACACACAAAATCAGAAACATATTGATAAACTGTCTGACTAACGGTACATTTTCAAATTTGCAGGGGCTTCCATAACAACAATATCAAAGCCATCCCAGAGAGGGCCTTCGTGGGAAACCCTCAGCTCCAAACCATGTGAGCTTAATGCTACCATACACATGCACATACAGTATTAGCTTAACACATAATTGCTATTGCATGTACAGAGCAATTCATTTCCCAAACAAATTAATCAGAATATGTCCAAATCAATTTTCTCTCTCTGTTTTGCAGTCATTTCTATGAAAACCCCATCCAGTTTGTGGGAAAATCCGCCTTCCAGTTCTTACCTAAGCTGCACACACTGTGAGTATGCGGTCAGTAGGAACCATTCCAGTGAGTTAGCCCAAACACTGTTTAAATCATCCTCTATCCCTAGCAGTGAGAGTTGAGTGGACATGTGTAATGGCCTACTGAATGATGTTGTGTTAGCGTATTGCTGTGCTCTGTGCTGATGTGGTAAGAGAGAGTGTGTTGTAAGAACATGTTGAATGGTGTGACTTATGATGTCTTGTGAGACAGCCAAAACAGCCTGTGTTGATGTTGGAGGAAAAGTTTGATGGCTGAAATGAGCTGTTAGACAAGGTCTGTGTGTGCGTGTGTGTGTGTGTGCGTGTGTGTGAGAGACACAGAGAGAAAGAGAGAGAGAGTTTTCTGAGGCTCTTCTCCTTGTTGCTGCAGCTCCCTCAACGGGGCAACCCAGATTCAAGAGTTTCCTGATCTGAAAGGAACCACCAGCCTGGAAATTTTGTGAGTCTCTCCTTTATCCACACACACACACACACACACACACACACACACACACACACACACACACACATGCAAATGTGAGACGACACTAAGGTTGGAGAAGGAGATGCAAACCTGGTAGTCCAAATACACAAGAAAAACTGGAGTGGAGTGGAGAGAGATAAGGATGAGCTGGATGAAAAAAAGAGAGAATATATGTGTGTTTTGGGATTCCAGCAGAGAAAAGAACGAAACAGGACACTCAGAAAAGGGATAAGGAGGGGTAAGCTAGTTATGTCAGGCAGTGACAGGTTTGGCGAACCTACACAGGTCCCTGTCCGACCAAGTTAGACTCACAGGACTGGGGGATCCTTTCGCTTGCTTGCACTTCAACAATGATCAGAGGATTCTCCTTTTCTCTATAGGACTCTGACTCGGGCCGGTCTCTCAGCTCTCCCTCTGGATCTATGTGAGCAGCTGCCTCGCCTCAGAGTGCTGTGAGTGTACACACACACACACACACACACACAGGGGGGGGAGTTGGAGGTACATAAACTGATACACAAAACCCAACTGAGTAGTGCCCCCAAGCAATCATATGTACAAGCGTTTTGCTATGAAATCCAATCACCCCCTCCAAAATTATTGTCCTGCTATATCGCCTTGCTCACAGAGCTGGTTGTTCGCTCAAATAATCCTGTCACCCCCATAATTTCCCACGCTATAAATCCACAGCTGGTCACTGTGTTTATGTGTGCCTTGTGTGTGTGTGCTTTGTGTATTGTTGTAGCGAGCTGTCTTACAACCAGATCGAGGATCTGCCCAGCTTTTACCACTGCTCTGCACTGCAAGAGATGTAAGTAGGTTTACACACACACCACATGCATCAATCTAGAGCTGGGCTGATAAATCGTTCGGCCTTTCAGAGCTACATCCTTGATCTATATCGACTTTGGAGAATATGTTTCCAATGTGCACCAATGAGAAAAACTGTTTATTAAAGAATATAATGCAGGAAAAAGGAAACAAGTTTAATGCTGTAAAATAGTTTGTCCAACAGAGTGCAATTACTGTTTACCTATTTTTCAAACCGTATATCATTTAACCATGTTTGTTAGCCCTGGGTTTACCAGAGTTGGCAAGAGGATGCTAATGTAGGTGAATTCGTTTTGCTCTATCTTGTTAAGAATCAGTCATTTTCCATGTTCTTGCTGTAAAACAATGAGTGCTGCTGTATTTTCAGGGGTAATTGGATGTTTCTGGGTAAGCCAAATAAATGTCACGATTATAAACCATAGTTGTCAACACACGGACAGTACTTTGGTCCTTCACAATAAAAGAGAGCACAGTGAAAATACAGATAAACATTTTAAGGCTTCACTCGAGTGTCTCTCAATCCTTCCTACTACTTTATCTCATCAGAGTTACTTTCATACTGTAATAAGAAATTTAAATCCCCATATAGATAAACAAAATTTCAAGCGCAGACTTTTAAATTATTCTAAATACCTGCGAAAAAAAGGGAAAAGTGCAATGTTGCTTTTGTTTTCCTGCACAGCTTAAACTGTCCTGATGTACGGCTCTATGTTTTTTTCCACAACAGAGGCCTACAGCATAACCAGATCAGGAGGATAGAGTCAAGCACCTTCAAGCAGCTCACCTCTCTAAGAGCACTGTAAGTCAACTTCTGTTTGAACTGTCTATTTTCTCCCACGTCAGACACATCATCAGATGATAAATACAGCAAGACCTTTACAAGCACATCACTCCAGTCCTGTCAGACACTCCTGATCCCATTTCATTTCTCATTTCAATTTAAAATCCTGTTGATCTAAATATAAATATACTCAAATCTAATCACATCCTCCCTTCAGAATTAGATAAGATGACACACCTTTACGCTGGCATTTGTATATTTTGGTTAAACTTGTATTGTTGTTTGTTTTAACTTTTGGTCCATCTTTATATATTTGACCAACTATTAAAATATGTTTTTAATGCATTTTCTGTTTGTTATGTCAATTCTATCAATTGTATTATTTCTTGATCATTCACTGTCATTATATTTTGCATTGCACTATATTGTGTAAGTCAAACCGTAGCTATGGTTTTGAAAGCTGCTAGTGAAATACATTTTGTTGTTTACTATTCTTATCATTTATTATTATTATTATTTTTTATTTATTTTTTTATATTAAAAATAGGAACGGAGAGAGGAAGAACAAAGAAAATATTTTTCTCTTCGTTTTTTTTCTTCGAAATACATGATCATGTTGCCTCGAAAAGTATTAAAATGAAACAATCATGTGAGAGAAAGTCCAACATAATACTGTGAGTCCACAAGCAGTTAATTTTAAAAGGTTATAAGCCAACAGTTTGAAAGCATGGTTTAAGATCAAACCATATGGATATGACTTATTACTGACATCTAGTGGTGATCAAGATATAACATGCAATGTGTAATTACAATTCATTTCAGTCCATTTCACTTCACTGTGACTGTTTTGTTCTGTCAGTGATCTGAGCTGGAATATGATCGAGTGGATCCACCTGGATGCTTTTGCTTCGCTTCACTCTTTGATCAAACTGTGAGTAAACACGTGAGACCGCTCTGCCTTTCATGTAGCCCCTCTGCAGTGTCACTCTTCTCATGCCCATTTGTGCATCCTTAATTAAAGTTAAGCTGTATGTCAGAGCCTTCGCCTTATACAAACACTCCACACTTGACTGTGGGTGCCACAGAAAGCGAGTTGTCTTTGGCTGAGCCTACAGAGAACACTGATATGCATTTATTGTTTGAAAAAGCCCTCTGTGTGGCCAGGAGATTCATCTCAGGTCATGCCAATACAAACTGCTTCATTGTGTGAAGACTGGTTGAAGTATGCAAAGCTAAACAAGCAGATACACTACATCTGACAGGAAGTGTTATCTGGATGAAATCTGATAGCGCCTTGTCTGAACAGTTTAAAATTTCTAAGAGACCAAGGATGACCCTCAGCAATATGTGAAATGAAAACACATTTTGTAAACAGCGACTTGGCCTGATATGACACCCACCCTCTGCTGTTTCTATCATTCTCTATCGCAGGGACCTGACGGAGAACCGTCTCAGCGCTTTACCTGTTGCAGGTTTGGGGGGTCTCACTCATCTCAAGCTGAGGGGAAACGCAGAACTGTACGAGGCCTTCAGTCCTGACTACTTCCCCCGTATGAGGTAACACACAAACAAACCGTTATCAAGGCGTTCTCACTCCCAACTAGTCACATACTGGTGCCTGTTTAGTGGTCCTACTTATAACTAACTATGGCAATCCACAGAGCCAAGCATCAGTTTCACACATGCAGGGGCGCTGTAAGGAAACAGTCAAAAGATGTAGGAAGAAGTGGGGGAAAAAATCAGTGTAGGGAGCAAAACAGGACTTTCCCCAACGAGGCCTTTGTTCGTGCCATGAATGAAACCAAAACTCAATGTAGGCTTATTTTAACCCACATGTGAACTTATGTACGTGACAACGTTAAAAAGGCAGATTCTCAGTTAAGAGAATGGAAGTAATTGTCATCCACATTGAAAAGACAGAAATCTGGGGAAAAATGGAATAAATCCAATGTTTTTGAAACCAAATGAAAGCATGGATTTTTCTCATATTCCAAAGTGTTTGGTGTATTGATGCAATATTGTCATATAATACATATTATTTTGCCCTGATTTTCATCTATTCCTGCTCGGAAGCAAATTGCCTAATTTAGCAACAAGTGTGTCTACCAGCTAATATCAACCCAAAAATAGCATGGAGCATGGAAATGGACTTCAGAAAGAAAAATATTTCTGTTCTGAACCAATACACCCCTTAACAGGTTTAATTATTTGATTAATAAATCAATCAATTTTGACCAAAACAACTTGGCACAGGGTGCTGAGCTGCATCTCAAATTTGTCCTCACGTCCCCATATTTTGTTCATAAATGACGCTACAGCGTACCCAGTGTGTTTAAATGAAATGCCAAGAGGCCATGACCATGTCACGAGTTGGGAAAGAAAACATTCTGCCTCCATTTTTTTCTCTCCTACTAATGTTTCTTTATTTATATTTTGGCTTCTCATCAAACACTTACTTGAGATGATAACCTACCCAGGTGTGTAACCTGTGGCTGTAAGGAACAATACCACACTTCCCATCCCTTCAATTATCCTTCCTCTCACAGTTTTCTATTAATATCTTCAATTTACCAAGAGCAGCCAAGGTTGACAGTAACCTAATTGCACTGTATCCCTGCAAGCCATTCCTGAACTGAACTCCAACAATGAGGAAGCAGTTGTCAGTAGCAAGTTATTTCATGTTGCAGAGATCCCTGAAGGGCTGGAAAGGCGCAGTGAAAATGGGGAGTCAGTTTCAAAGACATATGAGATGGCAGGTGATCAAGTGGCAATGCCAGCATTACTGTAAAACACCGTGCAAAACAACTTCTGTACGGTAAATGTTTTGCACAACCATCAACAAAGAGCAAAAAGTGGTTTTGGAATGAGACTTCTCTGTCAGTGCGGGACTTGCACAAACAATGAGAGCAGATTAAGCAAAATATTTAGCTGCAAAGTCCTTTCTATAATGTTATCAGAAACTATATATAATCTGAGCATATAACTGGCAAAAACAAGTACTTTCAGTGATGATAGAAGTCTCAGGGGTCTATGCAAGCCACAAATGAGAAAAAAAGACACAAAACTATTACAAAGAGATATCGAGCGTGTACAAATACGCACAACACCACAAAAAGGTGCACAGTGCCTACAAAGAGATGCAAATCAAAAACAAATAAGAGGCAAAAGCGTCAAATGCAGATGGGGTTGGACCTTGTGCATGTTTGTGTTTATTGTCTCATAATCTAGCCATGCTTTGGCAGACACAATGTTAAGATGATGCTATGCAATAGGCTACAGCCCTCTCACTCAATTGTGGACCAACTTCAAAAACTGTCCTAATTAGTCTCAAAACATGGGAAAATCAGATCCAGGTTGAGAAACAACAAAGTTTCTATTAAAGGTTCTGCTACTGTTACTTTATTGCATTTTTTTTCCCTACTAAATTGCCAATACACTGTGTCCCGTCTGTTTGTTGCAGGGTAGTAGAGATGCCTTATGCCTACCAGTGCTGTGTGTACGGTTCTTGTGATAACTACAAGCCTGTTGGCCAGTGGGACACAGAGCAGAGCAACACCGATGAGGACCTGCACAAGAGGACTGTGGCTATGTACCCTCTCCACGCTGACACACACTGTAAGAACACCGTTATCTGTGAA
Source organism: Hypoplectrus providencianus (assembly GCA_028566105.1). Lineage (NCBI taxonomy): Eukaryota > Metazoa > Chordata > Actinopteri > Perciformes > Serranidae > Hypoplectrus > Hypoplectrus providencianus. Next base: position 14,309,961 of record JAOWBC010001714.1, read on the forward strand.
GGCATTTATACAGTATCTACCACACATGGTGCACAGACCAGGACTGTGGGTAAAGTAATAGTCAGAAATGTGAGCCCCATATGTCTGTGCTCATTGCCGAATTATTGACACAAGCCCACATGAAACATGTCAGAGCCTCACAGAAACCACAGCTACCTGGCAGCTGATGCACACTTACACTTGCCTGTTGACCCGTCCATGCATTCCTGTGGCAAGCATTAAATATCAACACCAATAAACCAAAATTAAGTTGAAATTAAAACCATTAAACATGCTCCATTATAAGCTAAAAATAACCCACAAAAATGCTGAGTGTAAAAAAAGATGATTGAACCATGACACATTACTGGAATTGAATTTTTTCACCTTTAATTGTAAGAAAAACGGTTGTGATTATTTAATTTTACACAAGTGCCGATTATCTTGAACAAAGATTCTTTATTTAACTGCAAAAGAATTTTAGATACCCTCCTTTATTGCACCAACCCCCTGCAGCCAGTGCCACACACACTCTGACAAACATATACTGTGTACAAAAGCTAACAATGGCAATGTTTTATCCAGATGACCCTGATTTGGAGGAGTTCCAACTAGAAATAGAGGAATCCAAACTACAGACAAGTGTCCAATGCACGCCCACTCCAGGTAAACTGAAATTACACCCTTAGTGATGATGTGCTCAACTTGTGAGTTCTGTTTACAGTTTGTTTCCTACAGCTGATGGTTGGTATGTTTGCAGGTCCTTTCCGTCCCTGTGAGTCTCTGTTGGGCAGCTGGCTGGTTCGTGTGGGCTTGTGGTCCATCTCCTTGGTGTCTCTTCTGGGCAACTCCCTCCTGCTCCTCTCCCTCTTCAGCTCCCCCGGCTACCTGTCCCCGCTCCGCTTCACTGTAGCCTGCATGGGAGCTTCCAACCTCCTGACGGGTGTATGCACATGCACCCTGGCCCTTGTGGATGCTCTAACCCTGGGAGAGTTTGGTCACCACGGTGCGCGCTGGGAGGGAGGTCCTGGGTGCCAAGCTACAGGATGGGTGTGGGTGTTTGCGTCGGAGGCGAGTGTGTTGCTGCTGACTCTGGCGGCCGTGCAGTGTGGCGTGAGCGTGACTTGCGCCCGTGCCTATGGGAAGTCCCCATCTCTCGGGAGTGTACGCACTTGTGCACTTTTCTGCCTCACCCTCTCACTCACGCTGGCTTCTCTCCCACTGGTAGGAGTTGGGGAGTACGGGTCTTCACCCTTCTGCCTTCCCTCACCCCTGCCACCCCCATCCTCTCGCCTACCATCCTCCCTGGGCTTCCCCTTGGCGCTCATCATGATGAACACCCTGTGCCTACTGATAGTCACAGGGTCATACATCCGCCTATACTGGGAGTTACTTCGGGGGGAGTGTGAGGGCCTCTGGGACTGCGCCATGATCAAACATGTTGCCTGGCTAATATTCACCAATGGGCTCCTCTATGTCCCAGTGGCTTTCCTCTCCCTCTGCTCCCTCCTGGGTCTCCTCTCTCTGGGCGAGGAGGTGCTAAAATCAGTCCTCCTGCTCCTTCAGCCCCTGCCAGCCTGCCTTAACCCTCTCCTCTTCCTCCTTTTCACACGAGACCACTCCCCCTTTTTCTTCTGGCCCCACCCCAAAGCACGCCCACAGCTCCGCCGGGACCGCACCCTGGACTCGCTGGTTTCCGTGGAGACAGAGAAGAGCTCCTGCTCCGATTCGTCGACGCAAGTGTCACTCGCTGATGCTGAAGCCCTTTACAGCGGGGGGTCCTCTCCCCAACCCCAACTGGATCCAGTCCGGTTTTCCCACTGCTCCTCTACGTCCTCTGTTCCTCTCATCCAGTGCCAGATACCCACAGCCAGAGACAGAGACAGGGTGACAGATGCAGGGAGCCTGAATGGCGATGAATGTCTGAAGAGTTTGGATCAAGATGCGATTCACAACACTTGCCCTCTGTATCACTCTACCATGACTCCCTCTCTCACCTCTCATCCATGAGCCTCCAAGCTAGCTGTCTGAATAGCTGGGACACTATGGACACGAAATGGACCATCATTAAACAGCAGCAGCACCTCAGAATGAGTCCACACAAAGACTGTAGAGTACTCAAGTCTATGAGAACACAACAAAGTGCCTCTGAAAATGGAGACTGCAACTAAAAGTTCCCTTCACGGTAAAGACTATTTACCACAATACGTCTAAATAAAGGACTATTTCAGACACTACCCAGTGGACTGCGCCAGTCATGGACTCTCATGACAAAACAGAGAAAAGCAAATGTAAGCATCAGACAAATCAATGGTTTAGCCTGGGGGAATAAAGGTAGAACCTGTAGAGTTTAAGTGTAAATGTTTATATTGAAATGTGATTGTGAGACATGCAGCTTAGAGGTTACAGATTGTCTGGTTATATTTTAAGTGGAGTTATCCTATTTGTTTTTTGTTGTTTTTTTTAATACAAGTTCTATCCTATTGCTAAAGTCTGCTTCAAAGAAAGGGAGTCATTCTCAGACCCGACAGGACATTTTTTGTTTTTTTTAACCAGAGTAAGCTAACATTTTTCATTCACAGAAATGTTATTATCTGATATATTTCTTTGCAACTGTGTATTAGCTGTTATAAGAATGTTTTTTTGGTTTTTTTTCGTTATGTGGCAAGCAAAATGCAACAAGAAACAGGTCAGTTTCACATGGTTTACATTATTTTGTTTCAAATATGCAAATCTGCCCAACAGGTGGCAAGCAGTTCTACAGACTGAATGGGATGTAGCTATCTTTCTACAGACATTATAGTAGGCTAGCAATATGTACATACAATGTAACTACCTCTGAACTAGCATGGTATTGACTCACAGCCTTATGTTTGTCTCCCATTTTATATGATAAACAGCAAATATATAATTTTATATATTAAGAAATAAATCCTTAGTTTGTAAAGAAAAAACCTTGCTATTTAGGATGTACATACTTTGTATACAACTGGTAAGCATATGTTTGAATAAAATTATCTTCATACTGTATTCACCATCAACCAGTCAATTAGTGTTCAAAATAAACTTTAATATCACAACACACATATAGAAATTAAACACATAAATATGTGGGTATTTTTGGATTAAGAAAAGGAATACATACATAGTAAATAGATACAGGTATTAGCACTACATTTAAATTGTTCCACCATGTATTTTGGCATGGTGGCTCCAACTATGCACAGGTTTTCTTTGCTGGCTCCTCTGCCTCCTGCCGGGCACTGAATGCCTCTCTTTTTCGGGATGAAGCTTTCTGATCTGGATTATTTTCTTTGTTGCCCTCCACAACTCCCTGAACAAAAGCAAATAGAAATTATGCTTCAGTGAGTTGATACCTGATGTGAAGTTCACATTTGAATACAAATCAGTCTGCATCACTTTGTTGCAACTGAGTATTAAATGAGCAGACAACATTCTAGCACGGGACCACAGCCCCACCTTGTGGCCAAAATATATAAGTACACAGAGCTAGTACAATAACAATACAGAGATTTAGAATAAGTGACAACAATAATCATGTCATTTAAAATTCGGACTGCAATTTGTGATTCTGCTGCACTAGTAATGGCAGACATGTTTTTATTTTTGTAAACGAAAGCATAAGATTTAAAAATGTAATGGCATACAGCCTAATGCAGTAAAGCTGTCAGTTATTCTGGTTCCTTTTAAATATCTATTATATCGATGTATATAAAGAAGTTGTGATGCTATGACCACATCCATAAAACTGTGGCTAGATATACAATTCTCCATGACTAAATAAATAAATAAATAAGACGAAGACAGAGAACATTATCCACATCAAAACCTGTTACTTTACAATTACACTACAACTGCTTATGGTGGAGTGCAATCACAGCACAGTAAATAGTATAAAAGCTACATACAAAATGTAGAAATAGCAGAAAAACTGTTACATATTACACTTTTCAAGATTATAACTGTTTCAATCACTGATGACAGTAAATATCTTACAGCTGCTTCACCCCTACACCAGAGAAACTTACCATGTTCTTCTGAACAGCATGTTCTTGTGTCCACTTCCTGGCCTTCTCCGCAAACAGCTGTTTGTTATGTTTGAACTCCGATGACTGCATTCAAAACATTTAAAGTCTTTTTAAATTTATGATATGACGTAAAGTTGTTTCAGGTTGATATCAACAAAGTTACTTTGTCATTGAGCAAAACTTCTGGCTTGTGTTAAAAATGCACACCGCAGAGAATTCAGCTCATTTTCAGGTGAAAAGTTGTAGCATGGTGTAACTTTGATTTCAGCCATTTTTATAATGATGAAAAATAAAAACAATAATAATTTCTTTAGTTTTTTAAAGACAATCACATATCCATACTCGTTAGAATATTCACAAAACACCACATTGTGATTATTTGTTAAAGTTATGTTAATCAAATTGAGTGTACAGCGTCTGTGTATGGAACATTATGTGCGACTCACTATGTCAGCCATGAGAGGGTCATCTGGATTTGGCTCAGACATGAGCAGCTGAATGGAGGTGAGGACTGTGGAGATGTTAAGGGATGGCTTCCATGCACCCTGAAAATTTGAATAAAATAAAAAAAAATATAATCCAAATGTAATATTAGATGATGGATGTATATCAGAAGTAACTTGATTATCCAAAACAACCTTTGGGGGGAGTTTGAGGGCGTCATGGCAGATACGTCCCGAACTGTCAATGTTTGGGTGATAGATGGGGGTCAAGAATCGCATTTTTGGAGGCTCAAATGGGTACCTGCAAGGAAGGAGGAGGAACAAGCAGGTAAGTCCTACTTGACTGCAGTAAGTGTTTACATGGTTAGGAGTGGGAGCGAGAACACATCAGTGTTTTTAGAAAATGTACCTCTCTGGGACCTTGATCTCCAGGGTGAAGAGTCCACCTTCATAAGGAGTCCCTGATCCGCCCACTATCTCTTTAAACCAGAGAAAGTAAAAAAAAAATACATGGGCAGGAGAGAGAGAGAGAAAAAAAAAATCAGCCTGAAATATATGCAGTATATTTCTGAGAATAACTTTAATTGCTTTATCAAAATCTGTTGGTTGTGACAATGGCGCATTTCTTGATACAAAAGATTTATGGCAACATCTGGCATTTGTCTAATTTACTTGGCATTCATAGTATAAGACTCTTACCTCACAAATTTAGACAGTGAATTTTAAGGCTTCTGATTGCATGATGTAAAGCTCTTTCCAGGTAACCTTGACCATTTTTCTATCAGGGTTTTTCTTAAGCACAGCTGACAAGCTAATTTTGGCATCATCTAAATCATATCACTGAGTGAAGCATTATAACCAACTAAATAACGTTTCACAGTTCTAATTATTTTAATTATTCCCCAGAGAAGCTCTTGAGCAAGTTTTGTCTTTGTTTTATGGATGTTGTTTTTTATTATCTGCTATAGTGCTTGTAAAATATGAATGATAATGGTCAAAAATTGCTTGAAATTGTATATTTATAATATTTTTCTTTAAGGAGGACCTCCAGATCACTTGTGACCTCAACAACCTTGTGGAAATTAACGTTAACAAATAGAAGTTTATAAGTTTTGGTTAATAAATAGAGTACTTACGTGCCCGGAGGTCGTCTATCTGTTCCTCGGACTGCCAGCATGTTATCCCAGGAGGTGGCTCGGTACTGAGCATCTGAAGTTCACGCTTCAATCGGGAAGCCCTCTGCATTCTGCTGAGCAGAAATTAAAGTGCATTAACAGGAGCCTTTAATAATATTAACATTAAATTAAGCTCCGGATTTTCACTCACTGTCATATCAACCACTACGCTACTTGACAATTATTTTGGTTTGGCGTAAACTGGGAGGTTGTTGTGCGGTTCAAGCTAACGTTAGCTTGCTAACGACAGATGATGCGACTACAAAAACATTTAAGTATGTCTTTGTAAGCCCAAGAACCACTGTGAAGTCAAAATACAACCACACTCACCTGCTTCTCAACCGCTGTTAAAGCTTAACGTCAGTTGTTTTTGTACTTTACAACACCGTCCAAAGTTCCGAAAAGGAGAAGACGTCAGCTCTGTTTTGTATTTCCCTCGCCCTACGTCATCACGTCCACCCACGTTCAACCTCTTCTTCTACTATTTTTAAATGTTGATTCGTATCCAATCCGAGCGCGATCGCCACCTAGTGCTGAATTGCTAGAGTTGCCTGAGCGCTGCAGCGGCCGCGGTTTTGGAGAATGTTTTCAGAAGTGTAATGTCAAGTAAGAAGTGGTAGAATGCAACTTAGTTTATTGACTGACGTAGTACACTTTTACAGTTTTGTTCTATTTTTTCTCCATTAATTTTATATTACTTTAAAATTACCTAGAACATTCAGATTGTAAATGCAAACTTTATATCAATTAATTATGATACATTAATATGGTTCAAAATTGATGCAATAAACACATTATTGCATAAATAATTTTTTTATCCCACATTGTGATTATGATATTCTGTGTACTGGGTATATGTTTATAAATATGTATCGCATTTCTAATCTTTAGTTGTAGCCGGTGTTGTCAGTGAGTGATGAAGGGAAAGTTCAAGAAGGTAACTGTGGTTGTGTGCGAGTGTAATCATGTGGCTTCGCTGTAAATACCTGATGTTATTTTTCTCATATTTTTTCTATTTTTCCATAGAATTTTCTATGAAATGATCAAAGACTGAACTGGCTGGTAATGTCATGTTTGAAAGAAGGTTATTGGATTATAAATTGTAACAGAAGCAATCTGGTTGAAACAAGTTTTAGTCTTTTTAAGTGAAAAAAAAAATACAGTGAGACAGACTTTATTTTTTTAATAAATAATTTTGTGTGTAACCACTGTATGTTACACTATTTAACTATACAGAAGCATCATATCCATATTAAGTCTACATCACATTCACTGTACCTCAAGATATCCTTACAAAATGTTGATTATTTTTGAAAATCATTTAAAAACTACAAATGTGTGTCATTTATGGCCTTTAACCAAACTAAATGACTGCACCAGTACCCTGAATGTTTAGTTTGTTGTTCTTATAGAAAAAGTGATTTACTAAGATGCAATGTTTTACCCGTTCTCTTGTTCCATACCAAAAGCACAAACGCACATATACAGAACTAAATATATTCCACCTTACACTAAGTTTAGCTGTGTTGCTTTGAGCATTAAATGAAGAAGTGCACTTATTATCACTGAAGACTCTCAAAACTCTTCAAGCAAACAGAGTTAATTAAACATTCAAGTCATCGGACCAAGTGGGTGTCCGTGTTGTTCAACAAGGCACTGATCATCTACAGATGATGTACTCGACAAAGTGCATTAGAGCTGATAACAAAGCACTTCCTGTTCTCTCTTGAGGGTGCTACTGTGCTGTGAAAGACAGAGAGATGTGGCTTTCAGTGCTTTTCAGGTCCCCAGTAAGACCTGCAGAAACTTCCAGCTGACCATATCCTTCAGCAATGCAATGCAATATGTTGATTATCATAAGAATAGTAGGTCTTTTTTTTTTTTTTTTCCATTTTTAGAGAAGGTGAATCTCTTAAAATCAAATCCAGGTCTCCGGGTAACTTCTGGGTCCTTTTGGCTTACCAAAACGATTCCCAAATCCTGTGGAAAATAAATAGGGTCTCATCAAAAATATGTGTAACACTGTTTAATGTCAAACCAAATAGATGACCTACCAAATTTGAACACTGAAGACGAGGCGCCATATGATGAAGGTGGAGCTGCAGTTTGAGCAGGAGGTGGCGGAGGGGCAGTTTTAGCTAAAAATAGATCAAACACGTGACTCCTTCCTTTCTGACAAACCTGCAGTGCATTTGTTGATCTTAAATTTGAAGTGGCATCACTTACGTTTTTGCTTATGTCTAAAGAACTTCAGACTCTGGACAAGAGAAGCAAAAACAGATTTAGTTTGCCTAACTTTCACATCTTCCTTGTATCATTGTACCATTATATAGTTGTGTGTAGCTCTTGTGTTACCCGTGTTCGAGACATGCCCTTCTCTTTGCTTCGGTCTGAATTGTTTCCTGATGTCTCAGTGTTCAGTGAGGGTCTGCGGTTCACATCATGCAGCCCAACAGGTGCTGATCAACACACAAACAGATAGGAAACTATTTCATCTGCTGCATTCGTAACTGCCCCAAAAATGACCTTCATGTGCTTGTTTCAGCAGGCTTTGTACAAAAGAAAATTCACCTGTATTATTTTTATAGTTCAACACAGATATGTGCTGCATGCAGTCTGTCATTTTTAATGACATAGCACTGTATATGTGTCTAATAATACAAGTGTGTGAGAGGCTACTGTGTGATGTGCAGCCCCTCTAATGTCTGAAGCAGCTCACCACTTCCTGCTCCAGCTACGACCACAGGAGGTGGAGCAAACTGGCGTACCGCAGTAAGGGGCTCTGCAGCAGAAACTCAGACAGATAGAGATACGAATAACTGTTTAGATTCATCATGATTAAGACAAACACACAAAAAAAATAAGTTACTAATTAAGTTGCTGTTTTTTGTATTGGTAACGACGCCTCCTGGTGGTGAAGATAGGTATTTCTAACTTGTGTCTTCATTCTGCAAGCTGGTTTATGTACTCTTTATATACCACAGCTAACTATCTGACTTCTATATAAACTGCTACATGAAAGAAGGGCCAAAAATCCCAGGTAGCCCAACACTAGCAGTAAACTGATCCCAGCAAGAGTCATCTGTGAAGCAAAAGTTTCATAGAAAACTCCTCTGTAGACAGACCTCCATTGTTATCTAAAAGTTATCAAAAGCACATTGAACTGACAGTTATTTCTTATCATCAGGAGTTTGAGCACTGTGGTTCAGATTAAGTCAAACACACATCCACTGCCCTGCCCTTCAAACCACGAACGAGCCCTCCAATAAATACACTGTTCACCCCTGCTTGAAAATTATTTGGTAAAGTCTGCAATATCCAGCTGTTTTGTGGTTAAGGCAAGTATCTGCCTTACTTATGTTTTTCTGCTCATTTTCATGTAATTTGTCTCCTGAATGTCTTATAATTTCAGTATGGTTAGGTAGAAAAAAGAGAAGAGAGAGTAGACTTTTTTTTATGAGACAAAACTGCTTACCTGGTCTGGAGCCTTTAGCTCGAACGCTCTGAAGAGAACATTTCAAGGAAAAAAGGTTAATGTTCTATTCAATGGAAACTGAACGAATCTCTGAATGGAAAACAACTGAAACTTGTATTGGAACATGAGTCACATCTTTGAGTGCCTCCAAAACAATGTAACCACCAGATTTCCCTCCTTTGAAAGCCAGTGAATGGTTGTAATTGTTGTATAAAATAAATAAAGTTTGCTATCAGATAACCTTGCTCCTGCACATGACAACATCAAGGAACCTCTTTGGCTGAGAGGAGCCATCCCACTCAGATGACAGGCCGACCCCTGGTGAGGGCCGTGCTGTTTCTACAGGCTGCGGGCACGGGCTGGGTTTCTTGTGAACAGCTGGAAAAGAGAATTACACTCAGAAAACAAACTGTCACAGGATAAACTGAGCGAGTTTAGTAAGAAGGCGCTGATGTACTCACTCTCCTCTGTTGTGAGGATGAAGGACTCGGGGGTTCTGTCAGGAAGTGGAGGAGTCACGCTCTCCTCAGCAGCACAAGCTAAGGTTAAGATAACACCAAAATCACTCATCTTTAATTTGGTGGGTGTTATTTGTTCTTCTCTTAAAAAGATACACAGAAATGTTTGTGGACCTATCTGAAGATAATCTCAAAGCAAAGATCAAAATGAGATCATAATTCCATCTCTCAGTTCAGTGAGCTTACTTTGAGGGAGCGTTGGAGGAGTCAAAGCGTCTAGAGATGGACAAAAAGGGTGGAGCATTGGAGCGGCAACATCAGGATGTGGCGTATGCACTAGGGATACCACAAGAAAATACTAAATAAATCACACATGTAGTCATTTCATCACAGTGGGTCAGGATCAGAGCCTGGCCGACAAATTATTACAACAAATACTACAAATGATAACTGAGAAAATAAAGAAACATATTAAATGAATATTCAAATAAACATCATTACTACTCAGTTTTAGTTTATTCCTGACTATTTAAAAAATCCCACCAAACTGTGTTTTTTGCATTATATATTGTGTAAAAACGGACTTTATGAAATATCGCACAGCAAATACAATGATACTGATACTGGAGAAAAATCCACTGATAATGATGTACAACTCAACAGGTGAGCGAAATGTAGTTTTGGGTGCAAATATTTCTATTGCTGATTTCCCCAACAGTCATCATGTCACACCAAAACCATTTAGACAGATAAATAGCACTACATTTACACGGAAAAGTTCTTTATTTTTGGGTTAACTTCCTTTTAATCACTAGCTGGTCCATATTCATCATTCAGTCAGACAACTCACACTAAAATGTTTATTGCAATGGATGAATAAATGTACATTTGGTGTCTAGATTCGACCTCATTACTCCTCACATGCAGTGCAGATAAGTTGGTGAGGAGAGAAATAGCAGCAGTGACAGGCAGAGGGAGAGCAGGAGGTTCACAGCTTAAATAGACACCAATTTGAGAGAGAGGGTTTCAGTAGAGGGTGTATGAGGAGTGAGGCAGGGCGTGTGTTTTAGCAGAGTAGCTGGCCCGCTTGAACTCGCAAACAGACATTGCCCCGTTGAGTTATTATATAAATGTCTTACCTGTGAAGGTCATTTTTGTTTTCAGACTCTACAAAGAAAGAGATTTTGCTGTTACATAACTGCTGTGATATTACAGTATGTTCACAAAGGAGGTTTTCAGAAACACATTAGCAAGAGTGTTAACTTCAGAACGCTTCAGAAGGTTTAACACTTTTTTAACACTTTATAGTTCTAGTGATCGGTGTTGAAAGACTTTATATATTCCAAATGTATTACTGTCTTATTATTTTGTTTTATTTTTGTAAGCAGTGTTTTAATTTCTCAAGAGAGGGCTCATTTTAAGTACTTATTATACTGTTATGGAGTTTAATTTATAATAATGTTTTCCATGTTAAAAGACCTTAAAAATAACTAATGCTGTAGGCTAAATGTAGTGGAGTAAAAAGTACAATTTGACATTATCTGAAGATAAATAAAGAAGTCAGCATCTACTTGACAGCCAGTGAAGAGGCGTCATGCTTACCTTACTCCTCACAAAGGGTTTGGGCTCGTTCAGAGATGCAGCAGCTGCTGGCTTTGAGTCACCAAACCATTCTGAAGACGTTCCTATTCTGTGAAGGTTCACTGCTGGTTTGACCTCCAGTCTCTGCTCCACAGGAGCTGAGAGGATAACAAGAATATTCAATTTCATTATTACATTCTTGTGTGCAACCCTTATTTAAATAAAAAAAAGTACAATGTAAATACAAATAGAAAGAATAAGCATTCAGAGTGTATTTTTGGGTGTTTAGTTCTTTATAGTCACCTTGTTCGAAGGCCAACTCAAATGATTCTGGGGTTCTCTCTGGAAGCGGGGGGACAGGAGAGGGAGGACTGACTGGAAACATGGAAAAAGGGTCATAGTTTCCTATGGAGAGTGCTCTCTGTGTTTTCAGCATTTTGCAACACATTCTTATTCCCAACTCGTCAACTAGCAATATATGATGCTCAAGGTGGGCCACTCTACTCAATTTTCCATGTGCCTCTGAAGTATTTTCCCTCAAGAGGGTGAAGTGGTGATGGAGAAAGAGATAGGTCTAATTTAAATAAAAAATACTGACTTTTGGTTTCACATAGGAACTAATAATTCAAAGAAAAAATAAATTTCCTTTTCTATGTACAATAATGGAAAGAATATTATATAAAGAATATAAAGATAAAATAAGTCCTATTCAGACCTGATATATATATTTATTAATTTTTTATGTTTTCTGCTTCTCACCTCCCAGCTGTCTGACAGCCTCAGCAGCAGCATTTGGTGGAATAATAACCATTAACCTTTCAGGGGGATCTGGGGAATTAGAAAAAAATCTTTCAATATCACATGTTGAAACCACTGAATTCTCTAAGGTCCATGATATATCAGAACATATCTAGATTCATAAAACAGGTAAGCAATATGAATATGCCCAGAGTTAACCTGATAGAAACTCATTTTTATATTAAAGGTTTATACTCAAGATTATTTATCTACACTTCGAACACCAACCTGCTTCTACAGCCATTACATAGGATTCAGGGGTTCGCTGAGGTAGGGGAGGAGGTACCTCCTCATCTCTATGATCTTCAACAGTACCTACAAAATGCACATCCATTAATGCAAATATTTACAAAAAATTAAACCTGTTGTCTGTGTTCTTCAAGACTTGCATACACGAGCATGACCATTAACAGTACCTGAGGCAGGAGAGTTCAGCTCCAGAGTCTGGTCATTCAGACACAAGGAGGGCGTGCTGAAGATGGAGGGATCTGTCCATTGTTGGCCGCCTTCAGTAGCTTCCATTGGTGCCTCCTCTGATGAAGGCGAGCTCACTGGAGTGTCAAAGTAAGGGTCCTCCACCATCATACAAATGGCTGTTGCCACAGCAGGTGAAGGTGGAGGGTGCAGTGACGGTATATTATCGCTGCTCTGTGTCCTCTCCTCTGCTGCAGGGGCTCTCTGGCTGCTAGGCACAAGTTTGGGTGACGCCCTGGGTCCCTGCTGCAGGTCCTCAGGAAGGGTCCAGTGTATGTGCCATTGCTCCTGGTCCCTCTGCATGTCCTGGGCTCTCTGTGCCATGTGATTTTCTAAAGCAGAAGGTGAGGACGTGTGGTACCGAGGCAAAACATCTGTTCCCTCATCAAGCAGGTGTTGGAACTGCGGCAGCAAATTCATCTCCTCGCTCAGGTCGGAGAGCTCACTTTCAGTGTCAGGGGTGACAGCGGAAGGGACCATAGTCACCTGGACAATTTAGCAGAGAAGTGTGAGTCACAAATATATAAAGAAATATTGATATATAAAGAAAATTTATGTTGCATGTTGTGCAGTGATGTTTGACAGATATGTCCATATATCCATAGCCAGTGTATTACCTACAGCTGAACTGAAGTTGTTCTATGCTCTGGTCAAAGCCACCAGACTCCAATGAAAAAAATAAGAAATATATGTTGCAAAATATGTAAGTTGCTGGTCCACCATTGCCTTAAGCACTTCATGTGTTTGTGTTATTGTGACTTTGGTGATGTACAGGGTTAGTTAGGATTCACCAAAGTCACACAATAACACCAACAAATGTAAAGTTCATGCAGCAGCACATACGCAACTCCAATGTGCTTCAAGGCAAAAGCTCAACTTCTTGTCAAAGGGGTCTGGTGGCTTTGATGAAAGAATAGAACAGTTTCCTTTTTCCTTAAGCTTAAAAAGGTCTGTGTGATGGTGAGAAGATAAGTGTTTAAGAGTATACATTCTAAAAATAGAGTTTACTTGAACTGATATTTAATTCCAGTCCACACTAGGATGTTGCTGCAAGAGTGACTATACAAAAGTGCCTGATACAACCCACTTCAAAACATCCAAACTATTTGTTTAATATCATGATCTCTGACAGATTATGATATTAAAGTAGGTAAATATAAAGGCTGCCAAGGTTAAGCAATCACAAACTTGATAACTGTTCAAGTGAGGTGGTGGCCTTACTGACACAAACTTCGTAGTTAAATTATCTGATTTTCCACTCAAATCACATGACTGCATTCGATGCGAGTGCTACTGAAACCACAAAACCTGCCACAGCTGTTGTTTCTGCTTTGCTGATTGTGATGGTTGTGCTTATCTGTTGGTGTCGGTGGAGCATGTATTATATATTTACATCGTTTCTGTGTAATCTGCTTCTTTCATAAGGGTGTCTTTCGGGTCGCCTACCTCATTTCTGCTGGTCTGTTCTTCCACCGACTGCAGATGTCTCTCAAACAGCAACTTGATGGTTCTGTAGACCAGCTCATATTGTTCCTGAGGTTAAACAGCAAAAACCTGCTATGTTATGTGACATATGATGCACACAACACAAATCATTAAAATATATTTCATAAAGCAAAATAACTGACATGAACATTGAGCCAGGAAAGTAATGTTAAATGTTAATGGAAAATAAACCTTGGTTTGAACCACTGAAGGCCGCTGGGTTCTCATGTTTTGGACTAAGTCGTAGATATTGAAATCTGGAGGGATCATCTAAAAACAAGTGCAAAAACAGTTCAGTCGTAATTATTATATACATCTCAGTGTAAATAGATTGGTGTAGAGGCACAAATTTCTCACCTGTTTCTTTAGGAGGTTCCAAGTATAATCAATGACACACAGGACTCCCGTCCGACCACAGCCAGCACTGCAAGAACAAAGTCTCATTTAAACCACGCTGCTTATTTCCAGCACGAGGGGCATTTCATTATGATTATTATATGATTGTTGGAATAATATTATTATGCATAATGGTGTTGGCAGACAGCATATCTTAAAAAAGGATTTCCTCCAAGCAGGTTTAATTGAATCATTCCCACATCTAACTTGTTTTTTTAATTCAACCACCTTCAAAAGTTCTATTTCAGTGGACTTCTTTGGTATTCTGAGATCAAATTAAAACACATAACAGAATTAAATAAAAAATGATTTAACTCTTTGATGTTGTGGTGTAATTTTCTCAATGGAGGCATATTTTTATTTTTATTCTGACTGAACAGAATTGTATGTCACTAAATATATCAACAACAAAAAAATCTAATCTTACATAATTTGGTTTGTCTTTATCTGGTCAAGTTCGTGCCATTTAACATGACTACTTGTTATATATATATATATATATATATATATATATATATATAAAAACATCATTTAATGTTGTTAACATGATACATTTAATTGTTTTTCCATTATATATGCTGCAAAAGTATGACTTTTTAGAGTCCAAAAGCAAGCTCATCCAAGTAGTTGAATTGTCCTTCGTGATAATGATGGTTGTTATTTGTCGTGGTTATTTGTATGAAACACAGAAACCAGACCAACAGGAAGCAGAAGTAAACTAATGTTGGTCAACTCATTGAGAAAGCACTTCCATTCGTCTTCCAATCTTAAAGTAATCTTTAAAGTAGTCAGAATCAAAATAAACTGAACTTATTTCCAATCACATAGCACCCGTTTAGCCAAATTAATGTATATTTGTGCAGACCAAAAACATATTTATGATACATTCATATTAATACCCAGAACCTCAGCTGAATAATCAAGCACAAAACACATCTGCGGTTTTGTGTGTGGATTAGGCACTATGAAATAACCATAGACCGTAAAATGACATGTCGTGATGAGTTGAGGATAAGTTTCAGTGAAAAGGTATCTGCAGGTTTTAAATCAGCCGATGGCTAAGTGTTGGAAGAACAGAAGGGAAATGCCCACACATGCGCTTTCAAAGCTACTGGGTTGTTGGCTACCTGCCTACGCACACTTCCTGTCTCAAAGAGAGGGGGGGTGTCTTACCTCTAAAAGTAGAGGACATATGTATTCTTCATTGTGATCTCAAGCGCTGTCCATCAGTAATTATTTAAACAATAATATTTATGAACATTATTCATCAAGAGCCTGCGTTAAGGTGCATGAGAGTTTTTTTTAGAGTTGAACAGAGTTACAGCAGGACTTCAAAATCTTGAGCGCAGTCCAAAGTGTATCCATTTACTTTCACTTTTTCACCTCTAAAAAAGAGCCACACATAGCCACCTCTCTAAACTTTGTCTCATGCAGCAGGCAGGTTTCTTTTTCTTGAGACAATATTATTTATTTCTCTGTAAATTACGAATGCTACTTATTCAAATTAAATTGCAACTATGACCACTTAACATACTATGACCACTTCACATAAGAGCAAAACAGAGTGCATTAGAGTTTTGGTGCAGTTTATATTTTAAATTGTCAACTTGTTTCTTAATTTTGTACTTTCTTTTCCAAGATTGTTAAAAGGAAATCTACATCATAGAAGATATTCATAATTATATCTAATAAGCAAGGCAACAATTAAATATATTAAAGCAAAACTTAAAAAGATGAGCAAGCAAAGTCTTTTGGGGCAAATTCACATAAGTTGTCAGGTATAAATTTGAGTCTTGGTGCCTGATAAAAATGATAATAATCATACAAATCTTTTTTGTCTCATGTGAGAGTTTTAAGACTTTCTTTGATTTAAACCCAACATCTATAATAACTTGTTTGTCCTTTTTTAATTTCAAATAGTTAGCCGTCCAAGTTGTAATGCTCTTCAAACCATTTGGACAGTTGTAATACTGGTCGTAAATAAATACAGGAGTGATACAGGAGTGTGTCGTCTGCATAACTAGGAAGTTTCCCACTGCATTTCTATACAGTGAAAATGGTGGCCCAATTATGAAGCCCTGCAAAACGCAATATAGCATGTGATGAATATTTGAAGCAAATGCTGTAAAATCAGTGTGGAACCAGTCAAGTTCTGAATTCCATGGAGAGTCTGACCTGCAGTGGATGCAAAAGGGCACTTCATCATGGTCTTGATAGGAACGCATCTCATGCAACATGTCCAGAATGGGCTGGATGGTGTCTGGTACACCGTGATCTGGCCAGTTGACGTAGTGCAGCTGTTGCAAAGTTCGGCTATGCTGGAAAAAATAAAGGCATTGTAGATAGTTAAGAATGCAGGCCTCTTTTCAGAGCATATTTAAATATAACATCACAAATTAGTTCTAGACAAACACTTTCCTTCTTGCTGTATCATTTTAAAAGCTAAGATGTACATTAATCAAATGGCCTGGGTAGTGTAGTGGTCAAGTTCTCCTTCTCTTCGACATAATATGTAATGGTCAATATCATTCATTCATTATTTCAACCGCTTTATCCAGGTTATCCCGGGTCACAGGGAGGCTGTGCCTATCTCAGCCAGCTCGGTACACCCAGGACAGGGGGCCAGCCTGTCGCAGGGCACACGAACAAACAATCATATACACGCACACATTCACACCTACGGTCAATTTAGAGTTGCCAATTCACCTAATGTGCAGGTTTTTGGACTGTGGGA
>JAOWBC010001714.1:14335558-14345735 GCA_028566105.1 Hypoplectrus providencianus
CACACACACACACACACACACACACACACACACGCTTTTGCACACATGTACCCACACACACTCTCTCTCTCACCCTCTCTCACTCTCTCCCTGGATAAATCACCAGAAGGAGACACCCGGATTAATATCAAAAGCTGTTTTAGTCCTCTGTGATATGTGATATCTGGATTTAATATTTTAGCTGGGAATGTCCTTTCCAAAATTGTTTTTGAATCCATGGAAATGATGGGGCTCAACAGAGTTTCTAGTCAAAATACAGCTGTTATTGCAGCTTTGAAACCTGAACCATCATCACTGATAAAGATCCGATCATGTAAAAGGACAATGCGTATATAGACAGAACTAAGCAAGATTGATTATAGGAAAATATGATTCTTCTTGAGTTCAATTTTATATTTGCCACATAAGCATCATCACTTATTCTTTTCTTCCCCCCAAAAGTCTACTTTGCTTTAAAAATAGCATCATAGCAATCATTTTTTCCTAATTTAATCATTCATTGACCTCATTCAGAGCAGATGTTTGCATTTGCCATAACAGGAGAAGCAGAGGTGGAACTAATAACAATAATAATGGCTCTGGTAGTAATTCTGATTCAACGCAGCAATTACCGTAATAAAGGTATTAGTTACAGCTTTGTTTGACATATTAAAATGTCAGGTATGGAAGCACGGAGTTAGAGTGTGAGTGTATCCAATTTTCTGCTGTTAACTGTGTCCAAATACGATTACAAAGTCATAACACTAACCTCTGACAACATGACGTGTTAAAGACTATCTTCAACGCACACACTCTCCATTCTCCATGCTAGCTGACTTAAGTGCTGTCTCTGCATAGCAATGTGACATTTTGACATCTTACCTCTTTACTACTGCTGAGAGAAAGACTATAAAATGTTATGTTGAGTGAACAGTGTGTCTCAACTATTAGGTTAAAATATTAAACAGGCTTCTCCAGCAAAAATGTTACATTATACAGTACAGCTAAGTGCATTCTGTCAATGGGAACCTGTTGCTGCCGTGGCTTATACCTAGCCATGCGTCTGACAGCCCATTAACAGAAACCAGGAAGCGTGTGAACTCTGCTGTCGTCTCCTCCTGAGTGTCATTCATCCCTCCTCTCTCTCTCTTTTCACTGCCAGCTCTGTTTCAGTCTTTGTCCTTGGATGTCCCTCATTTCCTACGGCCATGTAGTAGTAATAATCTGGGTCATAGATCCATTCATAGTTTAGGGTTCCAGTTCAGTTTCCTGGTGGTAAACATCTAGTTTTACCAGAGCAGCTGAAAGGCATTTTTGAAGCGTGAGAGTTGCCACATTAAACTGATCGTCTTTCCTCAGCAGAGTCTCAAACATTGGACACATTGTTCCTGTGTTATTGTTCACCACCCTGCATAATGACAAAACAGTTGCGATGTGACACAGAATGAAATTCAGCTCTGAAGTTGCCTGTGAGTACATCTTCATCTGCATTGGTAATTAGTCTTTTCTTTCAAATCATACAAATCTTATTGTAAATCACCAATAACCCTGTACTGCTCAATTTTAATCTTCTACCTAAGATTAGAAAGGCATTGGACCATTTTCTGAAATATCAATATTGTGGTCACATTTTGCTTGTGGTTTATTTATGTCTAGTAATATTCATAATTACCATACAAATTAAATACAGCACAGTATTTGCTTGTTATGGACTGCTATGTAAAGGAAGCAAATGCTTATTTTAGGATCCTGGTTGGTACTATTTCGTCTTATTTTATCATTAATGCAGATTAAGTATTTCTAGAACTAGTTTATAAATGTAGGTTAGAAGCCTGTCTTGGCCTGAGGCGAGGTGTTGAGGTGAGTCCAGACAGAGGGGGATCAGGTGCAGCTAAGTGCCATTAATAGCCTGTGGACTACTCCATGTCAACCAGAGACCGGCATCCTATTGTTGTTTGGATCACTTCCAATGACACGATCGCTGCTCTGCCACGCAAGCCCTGTTGATGTGACCTCTATCTGTGTGTGCGTGTGTGTACTAACATTACAGTGAAAGCAGAGACAGGTTACTGAAAGCACTGACGAAATCTTCCCTGAAGGGGAACACCGGTGGAGATAAGAAGAAAATACAAGAGCGCTGACTCCCTCCCTCTCTCTATCTCCTTTTCTGTCTGTCACTCACAAACACATACACGACAAACACACATCTTTCTACCACAAAAAAAAAGCCATTAGAAGACATAGTTTAAAATCAAAGAATATATTGCATACATTATAGTGAACTGTATACTGAAATATTATATTACATAAAAATACAAATACAGTGTAATGGTCTTGTTGATGTACTTATAGCCATGACAATGCAGGTACTGACTTCAGGCCGGTCTGTCTCTGAACTCATTGTGCAACAGTGACTTTACATACAAGTGTGACAGTAAAATATAATCATCATCACCATGAAGCTGATTGCCAAACACACAGAAAACACATACACATACATATAATCTTCGATCATATGCTCAACCAGAAATCAGACATTACATGGGTCTAAAGCTATTTTGAGATAATATGATTCTAAAATTTCTTTTATATTAGAATGACATGGTATAAAAGAAATACTCATAAAACAAACCAACAGAGCATTACACTGATACAGCATAATTTACAATTACTCATCCAAAATTAAATAGATCACGGGACATTTTGGCTTTTAATGTCCCCCGGCTCCGCAACAGTTCCCTTTATACACTTTATTCAGGATTTATCTTTGGCTTCATCCTTTTTTATTCCATTTTCAGTGTTTCTGATCATGCTGTTCTCACTCACTGTTTGTACTTGTAAGTAATGCACTATAATTCACATACAAACCAATGTAATTATGAGCCAGGACATGCTGGATTGCCTCACAAGAAGAAGTCAGGTGGTATAAAGAGCAACACAGTGCGCATATGGAGGAGCTTTGGGTGGTAATAAGGGTCAAACAAATACAAAACTTTGATCCTGGAGACTGCTTTTTATGTCCAGTGTTAGATAACTTATGTAATTAAGTAAGTTTTTAAATATGTATTGTAATTAATTAGTAATTGCTTATTTTGCTAGGATAAAATATCTTCCGCTGAAAGCTTGGGCTCGTAATACTTTTCTTGGCTTACTTTACCTTTAACCCAAACCTGAACCATACCCATACAGATGGGTTTTAAGTGGTTATTATCAACCTAATTAACAGATAGGATCCGCTATACTTTGGATATGTTAAATTGTAATTCAGGCCAGAATGCATTTCTTTGTAATAACTCTCACAGACAAGTTAGGAGAGGTTACAATGTTTACATCGTCTTAACCAAGCTGAAATAAAAAAACACTGAGCATAAATGCATGATAAACATAGGTATTACAACAAGAATATGTATGGCGAAGTCAACAGTATTTCAACATTATATAATTTAAGGCACTCCATTATACTACATATTTTGGAGTCAGCTCGGCTGCTAATAATAGTGGAGGATTTTTACCCACGCTACTCATCAAAGAGGATCATTACATACAATATTGATATAGCTTTAAATTAATAAATACAGCAGGGCTATAATTTAGGAAAACTATACACAAGTTACTCATTCAAGACACTCTTTTGTGTTGTTCTTTTTTATTGTTTCTTTTGTTTTCATTCCCCTAGTTGTGTGGGATTAGCCATCAGTCATATCAATTTTGTTTATTCACAGTTATCAGATTCAGACTGCAACACAGAACTTATATTTTGATGATGAAAAAAGGCAGTAACCAATGCAAATGTCTGTTACAGTGCAACACATTTCCTTAACCTATGAATCATCATTAAAAAAACTGATGCATGAGCTATTCCAGCAGCAGGAAGATCATTTCTATGAGCCGGACCAAGACGGAGCTCTGCAAAACAGTTAACAGTCATAATCATGTGAATGTTTTGGGTAGAGCTAATTAACTTCTCTATAGCTTTTATTATATTTATCTGGTTTACAGCCGTCTTAAACCTGTATTTGTGACCCCAGAAGACACTGTTTTAAAGCTGTTTTAAGAGTCATTGTGACCACAAATACTAACAGTGAAGCTGGTGAGCAAATCTTTTTCAGTAAAATGATTAATGGCGAGGATGATAGAGATAAGACCAATTCCTTTAACATATATACTGCTGAAATATGACAGTAACAGATGTTTTATATCTCAATCCAACAACAAGTATAGTCCGAACCACGAAACATGTTTAACAATTAACAAAGTGGATTCTTCAGCTTGTCTTGTTATTTTTAGTGTCATTTTCATATAGACACAAACGAGGTAAGTGCAATACATCTTGTATAAAACCATTTTCACTACGCACTCACTTCCATTCTACCACTTTTTGAGGGAAATCACAACAGTTAATTTCCTCATTGTACTACTTTTTTGACTTCTCCCCCACTTTGTGGCAAAGTCTCTCATCTAAAATTGTGTCCTTGTACAGTTATTTCCCTTTATCCGTCTGCCAGATGCCGTTGGCTTTATTAAGCGAGGGGTTGCTGCCCTCTTTGGTGCCTGTCTCACCGTTCATGGCTTGTTCAACAGCATCTGCCAAAGGCAACTTGTCCTCCGCTTCCGTCTCTCTGTGGTAGAAGTAGTTGAAGTTGGAAACAATGACAGGGACGGGCAAAGCTATGGTCAGCACACCAGCGATGGCACACAGGGTGCCAACCATTTTACCCCCCATAGTAATGGGACACATGTCCCCATAGCCTACAGTGGTCATGGTGACCACAGCCCACCAGAAGCCATCAGGTATGCTAACAAACTGTGTGTTAGGCTCGTCTACCTCAGCAAAGTAGATAGCACTGGAGAAGAGGATGACTCCGATGAAGAGGAAGAAGATAAGCAAGCCAAGCTCACGCATGCTGGCCTTCAGAGTCTGTCCCAAGATCTGCAGCCCCTTGGAGTGACGCGAGAGTTTGAATATACGAAACACCCTGACCAGACGGATGATACGCAGAATGGCCAAAGACATGTTCTGTCCTGAGCTCTCCTGTGGCGTCGTCACCAATTCTGTAACAACGGTAACAAAATAAGGGATGATGGATATAATGTCAATGATGTTCATGAGATTGTGGAAAAATTCCCTTTTGCTAGGACAGACCAAAAATCTCACACACAGCTCAAAGAAGAACCAAGCGATGCAGGCAGTCTCGATGATGAAGAAGGGATCAGAGAAAGTAGTGGGCTTTGCACCAGGTGGAGCCACAGAGCTGAAAAATCTAGATTGGTTGAAAGGCTGTACCGCTGTGGGCACAATGGGGTCGGAGTCATCTCTGAATTCTGGCAGCGTTTCCATGCAGAAAATAATGATGGATATGACAATGACAAAAACAGACACCAGTGCTACACCTCGGGCTGCGTTTGAGCTCTCTGGGTACTCAAACAGCAGCCAGAATTGCCTGTACACATCATTGGTAGGTAGAGGGATGTCAACATCCTTGATGAATCCTTCATCTTCCCTGAACTGCTCCATGGCCTCGCTTCCAAGCTCGTAGAACAATATTTCATCTGCAAACACATCCAGGGGAACGTTAGCTGGGCGTCTGATCTTACCACCTGACTGGTAGTAGTACAAGATGCCGTCAAAGCTGGGTCGGTTCCGATCAAAGAAGTACTCGTTCCTCATGGGATCGAAGTAGTCCATCCTCTTCAAGGGATCTCCTAGCAGCGTCTCAGGAAACTGATCCAAAGTTTTGAGCTGTGTCTCAAAACGTAGGCCGGCGATGTTGATGATGACTTTCTGGTCCCCATCATCCAGCCCCCGTTTATCTACAAACAGATCCTCGCAGCACTCCTTAGCAAGCCGGGTGAAGATCTTCTCGCTCTCCTTAGTGCCCTCACTGTTAAGCAGCAGTTTCCAGTTGGAGATCATGCTGGCGCAACTACTGCGTCCCTGCCTGCTAGGACTTGGCATTGTTGGGGACTGGGGTATGCACAGTGTCTGTGTGTGTGGAATGGGTGAAGATGACGTGGATTCCCACATGGGCGTAGAGGAATGCTGAGAGGTTCGGATAACGTAGTTGCTGCTCGGGCTGCTGTGTTCTGGGGGCATGTCCACCGTAAGAGCTGTGGTCTCATCAGCATAGGTGTCCACCTCATCCTCAAGGCTGCCGTCAAGATCTTCCAGGCTCTCAAAGTCTACCAAGGCCACCTCCATGGCTGCAGTTCAGCCACTGCAAAGCCTTGGGACCCCAGGATAAGACAATCACACGCGCACAGATGGACAGATGGGAGGCCCAGTCAACAGAATCAGCAGCAGTGTACCAGTCTTCAGCACCAGTCACGGGACAAACTGCACTCTCTATATTTTACTCCCTCCAACACCTGTAGGGTGAGAGACAGACAGAGAAAGAGAGTCAGTGTGTTTCTGGCAGGGGTAAAGGCTGTGCTTTGTGCAAATTGTCATCAGGTGACACGAACATGATGCTGGAAAGCACATGCTCTGTCATGATTTCTTGTTTCTTAGAAACTCATCCCTCTGGAAAACAGCAAGGAGGTGAAGATAAACGAGAGAAGGTGAGATAAAAAAAAAATGAAGGAAGAAAGAGGAGGTGATAAAGATTGTAATCTTTTTGAGAGAAAGACAAACTCTTTGCTTCTTTTTTGCAGTTATGGATAGTCTGTACTGTTTTTGTGCAGGAGCTGGGATGAGTCATGTAACTGTGAAAAAGGAAAAGAACAAACATAAAGCAAAACTAACTCATTGAGGGCTTATTTGTCACATATTACAATATCAATTTGGCAAGTTGTTGGCACAAAATTGTGACACTTTCTGCACAAATTATGAAACTCTTTATGATACTCTTTCAACTCCTAATCTACTGTACGAACATGATACTTTGTTGGCAAACATGAAAACACACATTTCTTTCTTACACAAGAACTTAATAATAAAGATAAAATGCCAGCCTAAAGGAAATACAATCAAGGTGCACACCCTGTAATGATCCCAATGCAGGCTGTAGAAAACAGAGCAGTGCAGGCAGGGTAACTGGGACTGTGCATTCATTAGTGCATAATTAACTGGCTGTACAACGATAGCATGGGCCAAGCTCCTGCAGACGCCAAGGTCCAAATTCAAACAGCTCGACCACATTATTTCTTCTAGAAAACCGCTTTGCTCCTGTTGTACCCTGTACTACTGTGACCTATCCTCAGCATAAAGACTACAATTATTAATAAACTATTTAAAGTGTACATCGATTAGTGGGAATGCAATTGTCTTAAAGTACATCTGTGCGAGTGCATGTGCGGTGTGCTTATAGTTGAGATGTGTGTGTGTGTGTGTGTGTGTGTGTGTGTGTGTGTGTGTGTGACCTAGTGCTGATGCCTGATGCAGATGTTTAATTAAAGACTCCAGAGATGAGTCACCATCTAAAACCAGAGCCAGTGATAGCAATCCTGCTGGGAGAGAGAGAGAGAGAGAGACGGACAGAGAGAGAGAAAACATGAAACAGAGAGAAGCAGAGAGAGAGAGAGAGAGAGAGAGAGAGAGAGAGAGAGAGAGAGAGATGGGCTGGCTGAGTGAATAAGGAGGATGACAGGAAAATTGTTGGGAAGACGGATGTGGGTGGAGAGACTGGGTGGGATGAGGACAGAACGCAAGATCAGGAAAATAGAGTGACAATGAGAGAGAACGAGAGTTGATGGTGGGTGGATGGATGGACAGGATGATGAGAGAGCAGCCCTGACAAGGAAAGAGGGGCGGTCTATCAAGAGCGGAAGACGACATGGGTAAAAGACACAAAAACAGCGATGGATGGTGCAAAAAGGCTAATTCCAAACTGGGGAAAATATCCAATGAGAGAATTCTGGAAACGGTATCAGTTGAAGTATGAGATTGCAACAATCTATTACTCTTTGTACTTCTACATGCAAAAATTATGCACTTAACCTACCTACCTAACCCATATAATGTTTATTATTAGGTGGAGACCTCTAGTGGCCATAGTAATTATGATGGGAAAAAAGGAGGAAAGTGGCAACATAGTTGACAGGTTATTAAACGTTGCAAGTTACTTTATAAAATTAATTTGATTATAAAACAATGTTACTTTCGACAACAGCTACATTGTGTCACATACTGTAGTTACTTTTCGAAATATATTTCAGCCCAAATGATGATCTTTGTCCAAAATATAATCAGGTAATTTATTTATAATATAGCCTATCCAATTAGTTCTGTTTCACAGCATTTATCATATGTTTAAAACTGCAAAGAATCATGTTTTAAAGTGTGACAATATTATGATTTCACAAGATTTAATGTCAACGGTTGTAACATATACTGATTTAATGTCAATGTTTGCTACAAAAAGTAAAAAAAAATTAAACCAATCCCTCCTCTTCTCTTAAATCACATAACCCTTCTAGCAACCAGAACTTTCCCATGGTCTTAAAATAAAAGCTACAGAGGACGACTCTTTCTCTACCTGGAAATTAGCCAATAATATTGCTCTGCTAATGTTTTGTTTCCAATAATTCAATATGCCATCAGTGTCACATTTGTTAATATAATAAAATAAAATCTATGAGGACATATAAATAAAAGTAAACCACTGCTCTAAATCTCCAAAAAAGACAAGACGGATGAAGATAGTTGCACTGATTCAGCTGTTTACCTTTTATGATTGTCATGTCAGCTATAATGAGACTGGTTTATTTGGAATTATAGTTTCTCTTGTAAACAAATTGTAAACTAACTCAAGACTTGTGAAATATGATCTCTGGGTTATGACTTAAATCTCCATAACTGCATTGCCAAATCTGCTCCCTGCACTCTTTTGGTTAAAGGAAGAGCAGTAAAGATAATTGGGAGTTCAGAATAAACTGCACAGACAAGCTAATAGACAGAATAGCAAACAAGCAACACACATCTTACCTTCCTGAGCATGAAGTCTACAAACCATGTGTGTACCATGTGCTGTAAAAAGTGAAAATAGGAAAAGGGAGAAAAGGGTCCTCCATAAGTTCTGCCTCAGCTGCAGCTTTCTGCTACCTACTCAGTTGACATCAGAATAACTAATCCATCAAAGACTACATTGGGTAACCTTATGCTGGAGTAGAAACTAGAGCTGTGGCAAAGGCCACATGCGCACACACACCACACACAACACACATGCAAACAAGCATGCATACAGGACGCAGAAAAATACAGAAAAGCAGCCGAAAGAAATCTGCCATCATCGGTTCACTGATATTTTTTATAAATAAGTGTGTGTCTGTGCTTGTGTGTGTGTGTGTATGTGTGCCAGTAGATGTGTGTGTCCGGCCTTGTGTGCCATACACCATCCCTCAGTGATCTGGGTGGTGTGTTCAAGGCCTTCTAGACTGGAACGGTGCGATAAGACACTCTGACCCTCACACACACACACATTCACATACAGATACACAAACAGGCCGTATCCATATCTGACTTATTCACAGTTTCACGATAAATAATTCATGTTTAACATCACCGTTAACAAGTTCAACACAGCAAAGGGGAATGATGAGGGAGGAGGAATCAAGGCTCCGTCTCTCAGCACACACAACTTTCCACCTTTCACTTTCATCTCCTGGATCAGAGCTCTGATATTATCTCCTCCTTCAGCATTTCCTTTGACTGTAATCTCCATCTAAGATTTACACCTTGTGAAAATGCATTTTTAATAAAGTTCAGTCTAATACTGTCCATCATTACAGCAACAGGAAAATAAAGAAGGAATTGAATCTCCTAAGGGGCCCCAAAAGTATTTATTTGGCAACCTCAGAGGACAGAAATGATCTTATGTCAAATTCCACTGAACACATTCCAGCATGCCTCTCTGTCCTCACACTGTAAACCATATTTGTACACAGAAGCATGTGAGGAAGCTGCCACACTCTTACAATTCCTAGAGCATGTGTGAACAGCTAATGTGGAGGGTCTTGTCAACGCTGTTTAATCAACATGTCTTGTTCTTGTTCTACTAACATTTGTGCAACAGTGAAAGCAATTAAATCCTTTTTATGCCCTTCAATTGAGTTATGAATCACTGGAGTACTCATGTAAGAATATAAATTAGGGCTTTTTATGCTTTTCAGCCTCAGCAGTGTCAGGGGAGAGCCAGTCATGAACACTCTGTTATTATTAACTATTATGTTATATGTAAGGCAGTTTCAGGCTTGACTTGAG